>JAUCBJ010008517.1:0-119180 GCA_032718475.1 Nemertoderma westbladi | reverse complement strand
TCCCAATAGTTTCTGAATGAAGTTCCCAATAGTTTCTGAATGAAGTTCCCAATAGTTTCTGAATGAAGTTCCCAATAGTTTCTGAAAGAAGTTCCCAATAGTTTCTGAAAGAAGTTCCCAATAGTTTCTGAAAGAAGTTCCCAATAGTGTCTGTAAGAAGTTCCCAATAGTTTCTGAATGAAGTTCCCAATAGTTTCTGAATGAAGTTCCCAATAGTTTCTGAATGAAGTTCCCAATAGTTTCTGAATGAAGTTCCCAATAGTTTCTGAATGAAGTTCCCAATAGTTTCTGAAAGAAGTTCCCAATAGTGTCTGTAAGAAGTTCCCAATAGTTTCTGAAAGAAGTTCCCAATAGTTTCTGAAAGAAGTTCCCAATAGTTTCTGAAAGAAGTTCCCAATAGATTCTGTAAGAAGTTCCCAATAGTTTCTGAAAGAGGTTCCCAATAGTTTCTGAAAGAAGTTCCCAATAGTTTCTGAAAGAAGTTCCCAATAGATTCTGTAAGAAGTTCCCAATAGTTTCTGTAAGAAGTTCCCAATAGTTTCTGAAAGAAGTTCCCAATAGTTTCTGAAAGAAGTTCCCAATAGATTCTGTAAGAAGTTCCCAATAGTTTCTGAAAGAAGTTCCCAATAGATTCTGTAAGATGTTCCCAATAGTTTCTGAAAGAAGTTCCCAATAGTTTCTGAATGAAGTTCCCAATAGTTTCTGAAAGAAGTTCCCAATAGTTTCTGAAAGAAGTTCCCAATAGTTTCTGAAAGAAGTTCCCAATAGTGTCTGTAAGAAGTTCCCAATAGATTCTGTAAGAAGTTCCCAATAGTTTCTGAAAGAAGTTCCCAATAGTTTCTGAAAGAAGTTCCCAATAGTTTCTGAATGAAGTTCCCAATAGATTCTGTAAGAAGTTCCCAATAGTGTCTGTAAGAAGTTCCCAATAGATTCTGTAAGAAGTTCCCAATAGTTTCTGAAAGAAGTTCCCAATAGTTTCTGTAAGAAGTTCCCAATAGTTTCTGAAAGAAGTTCCCAATAGTTTCTGTAAGAAGTTCCCAATAGTTTCTGAAAGAAGTTCCCAATAGTTTCTGAATGAAGTTCCCAATAGTTTCTGAAAGAAGTTCCCAATAGTTTCTGAAAGAAGTTCCCAATAGTTTCTGAAAGAAGTTCCCAATAGTTTCTGAATGAAGTTCCCAATAGTTTCTGAAAGAAGTTCCCAATAGTTTCTGAAAGAAGTTCCCAATAGTTTCTGAATGAAGTTCCCAATAGATTCTGAAAGAAGTTCCCAATAGTTTCTGAATGAAGTTCCCAATAGTTTCTGAAAGAAGTTCCCAATAGTTTCTGAATGAAGTTCCCAATAGATTCTGAAAGAAGTTCCCAATAGTGTCTGTAAGAAGTTCCCAATAGTTTCTGAAAGAAGTTCCCAATAGTTTCTGAAAGAAGTTCCCAATAGTTTCTGAATGAAGTTCCCAATAGTTTCTGAAAGAAGTTCCCAATAGTTTCTGAAAGAAGTTCCCAATAGATTCTGAAAGAAGTTCCCAATAGTTTCTGAAAGAAGTTCCCAATAGTTTCTGAATGAAGTTCCCAATAGTTTCTGAAAGAAGTTCCCAATAGTTTCTGAATGAAGTTCCCAATAGTTTCTGAAAGAAGTTCCCAATAGTTTCTGAAAGAAGTTCCCAATAGTTTTTGAAAGAAGTTCCCAATAGTTTCTGAATGAAGTTCCCAATAGTTTCTGAAAGAAGTTCCCAATAGTTTCTGAAAGAAGTTCCCAATAGTTTCTGAAAGAAGTTCCCAATAGTTTCTGAATGAAGTTCCCAATAGTTTCTGAAAGAAGTTCCCAATAGTTTCTGAATGAAGTTCCCAATAGTTTCTGAAAGAAGTTCCCAATAGTTTCTGAAAGAAGTTCCCAATAGTTTCTGAAAGAAGTTCCCAATAGTTTCTGAATGAAGTTCCCAATAGTTTCTGAAAGAAGTTCCCAATAGTTTCTGAAAGAAGTTCCCAATAGTTTCTGAAAGAAGTTCCCAATAGTTTCTGAAAGAAGTTCCCAATAGTTTCTGAAAGAAGTTCCCAATAGTTTCTGAAAGAAGTTCCCAATAGATTCTGAAAGAAGTTCCCACTAGTTTCTGAAAGAAGTTCCCAATAGATTCTGAAAGAAGTTCCCAATAGATTCTGAAAGAAGTTCCCACTAGTTTCTGAAAGAAGTTCCCAATAGATTCTGTAAGAAGTTCCCAATAGTTTCTGAAAGAAGTTCCCAATAGTTTCTGAATGAAGTTCCCAATAGTTTCTGAAAGAAGTTCCCAATAGTTTCTGAAAGAAGTTCCCAAAAGTTTCTGAAAGAAGTTCCCAATAGATTCTGTAAGAAGTTCCCAATAGATTCTGTAAGAAGTTCCCAATAGTTTCTGAATGAAGTTCCCAATAGTTTCTGAAAGAAGTTCCCAATAGTTTCTGAAAGAAGTTCCCAATAGTTTCTGAAAGAAGTTCCCAATAGGTTCTGAAAGAAGTTCCCAATAGTTTCTGAAAGAAGTTCCCAATAGTTTCTGAAAGAAGTTCCCAATAGTTTCTGAAAGAAGTTCCCAATAGATTCTGTAAGAAGTTCCCAATAGTTTCTGAAAGAAGTTCCCAATAGTTTCTGAAAGAAGTTCCCAATAGATTCTGAAAGAAGTTCCCAATAGTTTCTGAAAGAAGTTACCAATAGATTCTGAAAGAAGTTCCCATTAGTTTCTGAAAGAAGTTCCCAATAGTTTCTGAAAGAAGTTCCCAATAGTTTCTGAAAGAAGTTCCCAATAGTGTCTGTAAGAAGTTCCCAATAGTTTCTGAAAGAAGTTCCCAATAGTTTCTGAATGAAGTTCCCAATAGTTTCTGAATGAAGTTCCCAATAGTTTCTGAATGAAGTTCCCAATAGTTTCTGAAAGAAGTTCCCAATAGTGTCTGTAAGAAGTTCCCAATAGTTTCTGAAAGAAGTTCCCAATAGTTTCTGAATGAAGTTCCCAATAGTTTCTGAATGAAGTTCCCAATAGTTTCTGAATGAAGTTCCCAATAGTTTCTGAAAGAAGTTCCCAATAGTTTCTGAAAGAAGTTCCCAATAGTTTCTGAAAGAAGTTCCCAATAGTGTCTGTAAGAAGTTCCCAATAGTTTCTGAATGAAGTTCCCAATAGTTTCTGAATGAAGTTCCCAATAGTTTCTGAATGAAGTTCCCAATAGTTTCTGAATGAAGTTCCCAATAGTTTCTGAATGAAGTTCCCAATAGTTTCTGAAAGAAGTTCCCAATAGTGTCTGTAAGAAGTTCCCAATAGTTTCTGAAAGAAGTTCCCAATAGTTTCTGAAAGAAGTTCCCAATAGTTTCTGAAAGAAGTTCCCAATAGATTCTGTAAGAAGTTCCCAATAGTTTCTGAAAGAGGTTCCCAATAGTTTCTGAAAGAAGTTCCCAATAGTTTCTGAAAGAAGTTCCCAATAGATTCTGTAAGAAGTTCCCAATAGTTTCTGTAAGAAGTTCCCAATAGTTTCTGAAAGAAGTTCCCAATAGTTTCTGAAAGAAGTTCCCAATAGATTCTGTAAGAAGTTCCCAATAGTTTCTGAAAGAAGTTCCCAATAGATTCTGTAAGATGTTCCCAATAGTTTCTGAAAGAAGTTCCCAATAGTTTCTGAATGAAGTTCCCAATAGTTTCTGAAAGAAGTTCCCAATAGTTTCTGAAAGAAGTTCCCAATAGTTTCTGAAAGAAGTTCCCAATAGTGTCTGTAAGAAGTTCCCAATAGATTCTGTAAGAAGTTCCCAATAGTTTCTGAAAGAAGTTCCCAATAGTTTCTGAAAGAAGTTCCCAATAGTTTCTGAATGAAGTTCCCAATAGATTCTGTAAGAAGTTCCCAATAGTGTCTGTAAGAAGTTCCCAATAGATTCTGTAAGAAGTTCCCAATAGTTTCTGAAAGAAGTTCCCAATAGTTTCTGTAAGAAGTTCCCAATAGTTTCTGAAAGAAGTTCCCAATAGTTTCTGTAAGAAGTTCCCAATAGTTTCTGAAAGAAGTTCCCAATAGTTTCTGAATGAAGTTCCCAATAGTTTCTGAAAGAAGTTCCCAATAGTTTCTGAAAGAAGTTCCCAATAGTTTCTGAAAGAAGTTCCCAATAGTTTCTGAATGAAGTTCCCAATAGTTTCTGAAAGAAGTTCCCAATAGTTTCTGAAAGAAGTTCCCAATAGTTTCTGAATGAAGTTCCCAATAGATTCTGAAAGAAGTTCCCAATAGTTTCTGAATGAAGTTCCCAATAGTTTCTGAAAGAAGTTCCCAATAGTTTCTGAATGAAGTTCCCAATAGATTCTGAAAGAAGTTCCCAATAGTGTCTGTAAGAAGTTCCCAATAGTTTCTGAAAGAAGTTCCCAATAGTTTCTGAAAGAAGTTCCCAATAGTTTCTGAATGAAGTTCCCAATAGTTTCTGAAAGAAGTTCCCAATAGTTTCTGAAAGAAGTTCCCAATAGATTCTGAAAGAAGTTCCCAATAGTTTCTGAAAGAAGTTCCCAATAGTTTCTGAATGAAGTTCCCAATAGTTTCTGAAAGAAGTTCCCAATAGTTTCTGAATGAAGTTCCCAATAGTTTCTGAAAGAAGTTCCCAATAGTTTCTGAAAGAAGTTCCCAATAGTTTTTGAAAGAAGTTCCCAATAGTTTCTGAATGAAGTTCCCAATAGTTTCTGAAAGAAGTTCCCAATAGTTTCTGAAAGAAGTTCCCAATAGTTTCTGAAAGAAGTTCCCAATAGTTTCTGAATGAAGTTCCCAATAGTTTCTGAAAGAAGTTCCCAATAGTTTCTGAATGAAGTTCCCAATAGTTTCTGAAAGAAGTTCCCAATAGTTTCTGAAAGAAGTTCCCAATAGTTTCTGAAAGAAGTTCCCAATAGTTTCTGAATGAAGTTCCCAATAGTTTCTGAAAGAAGTTCCCAATAGTTTCTGAAAGAAGTTCCCAATAGTTTCTGAATGAAGTTCCCAATAGATTCTGAAAGAAGTTCCCAATAGTTTCTGAATGAAGTTCCCAATAGTTTCTGAAAGAAGTTCCCAATAGTTTCTGAATGAAGTTCCCAATAGATTCTGAAAGAAGTTCCCAATAGTGTCTGTAAGAAGTTCCCAATAGTTTCTGAAAGAAGTTCCCAATAGTTTCTGAAAGAAGTTCCCAATAGTTTCTGAATGAAGTTCCCAATAGTTTCTGAAAGAAGTTCCCAATAGTTTCTGAATGAAGTTCCCAATAGTTTCTGAAAGAAGTTCCCAATAGTGTCTGTAAGAAGTTCCCAATAGTTTCTGAAAGAAGTTCCCAATAGTTTCTGTAAGAAGTTCCCAATAGTTTCTGAAAGAAGTTCCCAATAGTTTCTGAAAGAAGTTCCCAATAGATTCTGTAAGAAGTTCCCAATAGTTTCTGAAAGAAGTTCCCAATAGTTTCTGAAAGAAGTTCCCAATAGTTTCTGTAAGAAGTTCCCAATAGTTTCTGAAAGAAGTTCCCAATAGTTTCTGAAAGAAGTTCCCAATAGATTCTGTAAGAAGTTCCCAATAGTTTCTGAAAGAAGTTCCCAATAGATTCTGTAAGAAGTTCCCAATAGTTTCTGAAAGAAGTTCCCAATAGTTTCTGAAAGAAGTTCCCAATAGTTTCTGAATGAAGTTCCCAATAGTTTCTGTAAGAAGTTCCCAATAGTTTCTGAAAGAAGTTCCCAATAGTTTCTGAAAGAAGTTCCCAATAGTTTCTGTAAGAAGTTCCCAATAGTTTCTGAAAGAAGTTCCCAATAGTTTCTGAATGAAGTTCCCAATAGTTTCTGAATGAAGTTCCCAATAGTTTCTGAATGAAGTTCCCAATAGTTTCAGTAAGAAGTTCCCAATAGTTTCTGAAAGAAGTTCCCAATAGTTTCTGAAAGAAGTTCCCAATAGTTTCTGAAAGAAGTTCCCAATAGTTTCTGAAAGAAGTTCCCAATAGTTTCTGAAAGAAGTTCCCAATAGTTTCTGAAAGAAGTTCCCAATAGTTTCTGAAAGAAGTTCCCAATAGTTTCTGAATGAAGTTCCCAATAGTTTCTGTAAGAAGTTCCCAATAGTTTCTGAAAGAAGTTCCCAATAGTTTCTGAAAGAAGTTCCCAATAGTTTCTGTAAGAAGTTCCCAATAGTTTCTGAAAGAAGTTCCCAATAGTTTCTGAAAGAAGTTCCCAATAGTTTCTGAAAGAAGTTCCCAATAGTTTCTGAAAGAAGTTCCCAATAGTTTCTGTAAGAAGTTCCCAATAGTTTCTGAAAGAAGTTCCCAATAGTTTCTGAATGAAGTTCCCAATAGTTTCTGAAAGAAGTTCCCAATAGTTTCTGAATGAAGTTCCCAATAGTTTCAGTAAGAAGTTCCCAATAGTTTCTGAAAGAAGTTCCCAATAGTTTCTGAATGAAGTTCCCAATAGTTTCTGAAAGAAGTTCCCAATAGTTTCTGAATGAAGTTCCCAATAGTTTCTGAAAGAAGTTCCCAATAGTTTCTGAATGAAGTTCCCAATAGTTTCTGTAAGAAGTTCCCAATAGTTTCTGAAAGAAGTTCCCAATAGTTTCTGAAAGAAGTTCCCAATAGATTCTGAAAGAAGTTCCCAATAGTTTCTGAAAGAAGTTCCCAATAGTTTCTGAAAGAAGTTCCCAATAGATTCTGAAAGAAGTTCCCAATAGATTCTGAAAGAAGTTCCCAATAGTTTCTGAATGAAGTTCCCAATAGTTTCTGTAAGAAGTTCCCAATAGTTTCTGAAAGAAGTTCCCAATAGTTTCTGAATGAAGTTCCCAATAGTTTCTGAAAGAAGTTCCCAATAGTTTCTGAATGAAGTTCCCAATAGTTTCTGAAAGAAGTTCCCAATAGTTTCTGAATGAAGTTCCCAATAGTTTCTGTAAGAAGTTCCCAATAGTTTCTGAAAGAAGTTCCCAATAGTTTCTGAAAGAAGTTCCCAATAGATTCTGAAAGAAGTTCCCAATAGTTTCTGAAAGAAGTTCCCAATAGTTTCTGAAAGAAGTTCCCAATAGATTCTGAATGAAGTTCCCAATAGTTTCTGAAAGAAGTTCCCAATAGTTTCTGTAAGAAGTTCCCAATAGTTTCTGAAAGAAGTTCCCAATAGTTTCTGAATGAAGTTCCCAATAGTTTCTGAAAGAAGTTCCCAATAGTTTCTGAATGAATTTCCCAATAGTTTCTGAAAGAAGTTCCCAATAGTTTCTGAAAGAAGTTCCCAATAGTTTCTGAAAGAAGTTCCCAATAGTTTCTGAAAGAAGTTCCCAATAGTTTCTGAAAGAAGTTCCCAATAGTTTCTGAAATAAGTTCCCATTTGGAAAAAGGGCTTATGAATTTTAAGCTATAAATAATTAAGTTATTATTTTCTTTTCAAAGCAAAGCAAGAATAATAATTTTCATGGCGCTTGTTTCGTCTCCCTTTGGAACTCCTCTCTACTGACGCCCTAACACAGATTGCATCCAACGTTTGATCCCAATTGTAATTTTTCTTTGTCGCTGTTTATACATATACTTAGGCCTACGGTTGAAGTTTCTACTGGCTTGATAATTAAATACGTTACATAATTTAACTATAATTGGAAAATATTTAAATTTTAGTATGTCTATTTATTTTATTAGCCACAATAACTATTTTATTTAATTAATTATGATGACCGTAAATAATAGCACAAACAGACGGAGGGTAAAGAGTACGAGTTAGCCTAAAATCACTTGTCGCAAATATCCAAATCGTTGAATAAATTCGTTTGATATTTATACAAATAAATGCGAATAAAATCACGACCAGCCGTTAATGAAATCAAATTGTAGAAATATCGGAATATCGTTACAGTTCACTAAATTACAACAAGGTAAACTTTTACAAATTTAGAAACTCAATATTATTAAGAAATAGTTACAATAAGTAGGACACAGTTAAATTACCGGTAAACAATAACTATACTGTGCATACTTGTTCGTGAAGTAGGCCTAGCACCAGGTTTGCGATACAAAATTAGTCGGGTACTGGTACTTCATATAAAGCAAAGTTTGTTTATATTGTATACTAGGACTACTACTACTACTAGGATCGGCATGCTGCATTGCAGCTGCATTTTTAAGAATGCTGTGCCGGCTTATCGACAAAATTGCGCCGCCACAACTCCCTATCACCCATGACATTTGCTAGATCATCCGCAACTTCAAGGCCAGTGTCCTCTAAAATGCGTCTCAAGAAAGTCATGGGCTGTCCACCATGCTTATTCACTCCATGAGGCTGCCAAAGTACAAGACTATGCACCGGCTGGTCCTCACGGCGAAAGCAATGTCCTGCAAAGCGGAGGCGATTTTGTTCTAGTGTCAAGCTTGGGGGAACCAATGAGACACCTCCAATGTTATATAGTGTCTGGTTGGAGATGTGTGCATTGTACTTGACACAATATATTTATATTGTATGCCAGGCCTACATCAGAAACTATAAGGACTATCGACAGACAGACATTCAAAAGGTTACTGTAGCACAATAATCGACATTTATAACAGCGGGGTCAATATATAAATAAAAGTGAAATAATAATAATAATTTACTTGACAAATGTTAAAAAGTAAAGTTTCATTCGGCCGTTAGGCCAGGGATTACGCATGAAGTTTTACGACGAGTTTCCAGTGCGGTCCCCCCAGAACTACACTCCCCAGTGGAAACTCGTTAACCATTACGGTTGGGTGGAACTTAAAATGTCACCGTACAATATCATATCTGCATATATAGTGACCATAGAGCCAGACCAAAAAATTAAATTAAATTAATTAGTTAAATTAATTAAAAATAAATTAATTAAAAGTAAATTAATTAAATTAATTTATACTAAATTTATATGAAAAAAAAACGTTATGCATCATATGTTAAAGTCCCAGAGCCGTATTCTGATAGCCAGCGCCTAATTTAATAATTGCTCATCAGTTTTTATCTAAACGGTACTTTTAGTCTGTGTTGTTCTGTCACTATGGTCACGATGTGATCGTTATACTATAATGAATTTTATAAAGATAGCCTTACAATTAGTTAAGTCACGAACCATAAACACAAGACCGTTTCTCTACACGGCACTACTGTTAAAACCATATAGCATGTGCCCAAAACTGCACTTTACATACGACCATTAATGAATTATTATAAAAGAGCAAAATAAAGAGGAAAATAATGTTTTATATAACATACAAGACGTTCGACCATTAAGTAATTGTTCAAAGTTTCGTAACAACAATTATTTACAATCGCAAGTTTCGTAACAACATTTATTTACAAACGCAAGTTTCGTAACAACATTTATTTACAATCGCATTCGATTCGGAAACTCTTCTTCCACAGGTCTTTAAACATCCAGGATAGTTAGTAAACATTTCGGTGTCCATGGATAAAGTTTCAGTTTAACAGAAAAAAGTAGCTATATTATTTCGCCGAAACATTGTGAGAATTCAACCAAGAGTGGCGGCAAATTGATACAACATGTAAACATATACATTACACAATGCACAGCACACTCATAATAATTTGGGAGTGCATGTAATTCTATCCATTCCTAAGGGAACGTTGGTCTATAATAATGATACTCCTTGTTGGAATTCATTTTTCTGGGGGGACCAGAGTGTGCCAATCAGCGACCTGCTTTCTTGGCGTCTTCCTGAATGCTCGCCAGTGATTGGCCGCAGACAATGGTAAACTCACATTACCGCCTATGGTCAGCTGGCCAATGATATCGTTGTGTGTTTCGCAGTCGCAGTCCATAGCCTAAATAAACACAACAAAATAATATCAAACCGAAATCCATGCGCTTTATACACAAACATCCTAGGCCACTGGTCTATAATGTTCTCGTTACATTTCACCCGATGCAGTTACCAAAATCAGGGATGAGAGTTTACCCTTGTGTGGCCCATATGAACAGACTTTCTATCGTTATATTTCACTTTGAAGTTACCCCCTTGTAAAGAATACCAGGTTTTCACCAAAAACACAGGTTACAGACGGACTGAATCTAACCAAAACAATAAACAATTTAGTATCTGTACAGGTTATATAAGACAGAAACAAGCGCTATAAAACACTTAATAAAGATAAATTAAAAAAAAATAAAAAATCTTCATATATAAAATTCAAATAAAAAGTCGACCGAAAAATACTAATAATTATTTTATTGTTTTGGTTAAAGTCAGTCCTTCTGTAACCTGGGTTTTTAGTGAAAACCTGGTATTCTTAACATGGTGGTAAACTGCAAAGTGAAACATAACAGAAGAGAGTCTGGTATCTTACCTATTGACCAGTTATTGTTTTATCATATTTTGTTTGTTCCCTAACGTAATTTGTTTGCGAACGTGTTTTAGATGTTACATATTTTTAAAAATATTTAGCGTCTCAGAGTCAACATCCATAAGCACCATGAGTCCATTAATTTGGTAAAAGAAAACATGATACTAGGCCTAACTGCGATTATGAAAATAGAATGAAATGCGAATCACATGGAAACTAACCGTAATAGTAAACGAAACATTATCGAGTCCAATATCTTCGTCTGGTAGTTTGAAGGTTAACGTTTCGTTGTAGATTGGGTTGAGAGTTTGTGTTTGTACCGATGTATGGCGCTGCTCTACCACCTCTCCATTGCAACTCATAGTAACGAGTACATAGGGATCTGGGATAGGGATAATAACGAATTAATTATTATATTATTACTGATCATCACGCCCATGTGAAGAATACCAGGATTTCACTTTTCGGTTGACTTTTTATTGGAATTTTATATGTGAAGATTTTTTAATTTTTAAATTTATCTTTATTAAGTGTTTTATAGCGCTTATTTCTGATTATAACCTGTACATATACTAATTAGTTTATTGTTTTGGATAGATTCAGCCCTTCTGTGACCTGTTTTTTTTGTGAAAACCTGGTACTTTTCACATGGGGGTAACTACAAAGTGAAATATAACATGGGTATTCTTAACATGGGCCGATCATCATTATGGATGCGACCAAGAGTTCCTCTAGAGCTGTCCATGGATGCAACATGATCTACAACTACTCTTATCTATTTTTCACCGAATTACAACACTAAATATTCCAGGGCATGGTGTGTACATGTACAATGTATTAACAATTAACCCAGACTAAGTGCTTGGATGAACCCATATACAGTAGTCATAGCATAGCTGACGGGTAATAACACGTCTAATCAGTTAATTTTAATAAATTTTAAATAAAATTAATATCATGGTTGATAGGTTTTATGATAAAATATATAATATACAGAGTGCCAGTCAAATCGGAATGATCTCTCGGGAGGTGGATTTCTCACCTTGAGTGTGTTGGAGTTCCTCTGGCAATCCCATCGTACCCGCTTTCTACTCCCAATGACACCCATGCACGTCATGCATGCACAGTTTTTACATTACAACTGACTGATATAGCCCTACGATTTCAGATAACATTGTAAGTAGATAAAAAAGGAAATGGATTAACAGCTGGAGCGTGTAGCACGACTGAAGTTCCTGAAAGGAGTTGTGTTGGCGGGAGGGGTGTAAATAAATTCAATGTTCATTATTTGTGTTTCGCTACAGTAGGCTACTTTTCGGAGTTAGCAATTGCTCTAGCTGCTTAAGAATTGGAAATTATTTCATACCGAGAACTCTTGCAAGTGAACTTGACATTATTACCTGAGGCAGAATCTGCACCATTCAGAAAGGTTAATTCAATACATTACACATTCATGAATACTCTCAGTAATTAACCGACAAAATTCTTCAGTTCAGCAGATCGAATGAGCTGCTGATCTTAGGGCATACCTCGCTGCATGTCAACCTAACGTTGTTCAATCACACACTTAATGTTTTTTTGACAGATGACAGGTCATCTCGAAAGATATACAGGAAGCTTGCTAAGGAAGATTGTGTATCATCATTCATATTGCAGCAGCAGCGGTAGGTTAAATGTAATAATCTTTGTTCTATTTCACCAGATAAAAGATGTCGAGTTTATGTTTGACGGGGATGAATTCTAATTGAGATAGTCAGATTACAACTGTATGCAACTCAGGTTTCAGGGACACTTGATCCATTAACACGTCTATTGTCAAAAACGTTGCGATACATTGTCGTGAAATATTTCGTGGTTGAACCGCGGATTTATACACAATAATCAAATAAAATATTAAATAGTCAGCAATAATAAATTTATTAACAAAAGTATAAAGTTTCACAATCATGGCTTTCGGAGGTATTAATTAACAATATAATACAGTACTAATTAATAATCCTAACTACCCCAATACTACTGTACATAATAGCGCTATTCATTAACCTTAAGATGTTCACCCTAAAGACCACGAAACCTATTCAATCATGTATTTAGTTATTGTCATTTTTAGCTATAGTGGTACAGTAGAACACACCAATGCCGCATATGTAGCATATACAATACAGTAGTGTACAGTAGACGAAAAATAATCCAAAATTACATGCAATATTGTAATTATAAACTGTTTTTTTCCCATTATGTTTGTGTATTAGTAAATGGTTTTATATATAAATAAATTAATAATTTATAAATGTTTGTTAAATATTATGCTATATAACATAATTATCATTGTGGACTAAATGGTGTTTATACTCTACAAAATGTAATAATAAACGGGCTACCAGAAACCAGAATAGCGTAATAATATTTTTAATCATTCATCAGAACAATTAATTGACCCATTGCAAAATCGAATTAGTTACGGTCGACGGTAAAGCGCCCTTGCAGTGCATTGTGAGCGAATAAAGGAGTGGATTCGTCGGTACTGAGGCACTATTTCGGTATTTCCGATCGAGCGCTCTATTTCCGATCGTTATCTGATCGGTTGATCGGCGTTCAAACGTTGATTGGGATACTGTAGCAAGTGACAACGCCTACTGGCCTACACCGGGACCTAGGCCTACATGCCTACTGTACTTGTAGGCAGGTTATTTACAAAGCATGTTACAGAGGAGATAGGTGGGTTGAAAGCAACCAAAACAATAAATGAGAGGTGCAATAAACTAGAGGTGTATAGCAATAATAATTATAAATATTTATTTCAGAAAAAAATATTCCATATCTAAATCTAGCTCAGTAAAAACATAGCTTTAATTAGTATAAATTAACTGGTAGGCCAACATTAAACGGATTGAATAAGAACATTTTGGGAATTATTAAAGCGGGAATGTGGGGGAATGGGGCGAGCCTCGAAATAAAGTGACATCTATAAACTACTGTAAGACATATATTTTCTTTAAACAACACTTCGCCCTTTCTTTCTCTAGCGATCATCGTCTTATTGTGACCAGGTGAGACTTAGTCTCCACGCTATAGCAGAACTGAGAAATCTGCCTTGCCGCGGCATGATTGCCGCGGCAATCAAGGCCTCCACGGAAAGTTGCAAGGAAGGAAACATGTGGATGTCTTCTGATACTTTGGTTCATGGAACCTTTAGATACGTAAGGGCAAGGCATGGGTAGCATTGAATAGTCTGTTCAAGATTTGGAAGTCCCATGGAAAAAAACTTAATCTCAAGGTTCGATTACTTAGGGCAGCAGTAGAATAAAGTACTATTATATAAGAACAGAGCAGCCTCCGCTTTGCAGGACATGGCTTTCGCCGTGAGGAACAGCCAGTGCATAATATTGTGCTTTTGCAGCTTTATGGAGTTAATAAGTATGGTGGCATAATATGTTTAGAGAATAAGCACAATCCCATGAGTCTCTCGATATGTCTGTTTAAGGACAAACCGCGACAAACCGACACATTATTATTTTCATATAATATACTGTATATATATAATGCTTGCCTTATCCTTATTATACAGATTGCCTATAGTCCGTATATATATATTTCATCTTATTTTAATACAAATATTTATATCTAATTTCATATAACATCCAGTCTTCTGACCCTTTTAACTTCTTCGTTTAATCTCATAATTAGCACGGCCTTTTTGAGACCAATTACATACAGTAATAATTTTAACTCGATGTATTTTAATGTACCTTAAATAATTATTAACTCATATTTTAAACTAAGTAATGTATGAAATGTATGTAATGTATCTCTTATGGGGGAAACCCCATCACCATATAATACTATAGTTAAATTGTCTATGCAGTCTTTGTTCAGTTCTAAGGGGCCGTCCAAGTATGACGTCAGCACTTTAGGGGGGGGGGGGGGGGTTGGGAAAATCTGATGACGTGCTGATGAGGGGAGGGGAGGGGGTCAGCCAAAATCTGACGTCAGCATGTTCATTTATAGGCGCTAGAAGAGATATAGCAGAAGAGTAAATAGCTTGCCTATTTTAATTGTTCGAAGCCCCCGAAGGCCCTTAGCACGACCTTCTGTTTCAGTTACCAGTCACCATCTTTCAGTGATTAGGACGCGTGCTACTGGGGTACTGAGGTACTGGGGTTCGCCTGAAAATGAAACATTAATCCTAAGCTAATGATTGTTAAAGACTGCAGTACTGGTTCATTTAGGCCTATTATTAGCTTGTTTGTTTATTATCATTCATAAACTGCTGTCGCATCAGGTAGAAGTATGTAAACGATAGGCTATCCTACTACAACTCTATACCTTCCTATATAGATAAGCTATGTAACTACAGCCAGCCCCCGTGCACCCCCCCCCCCCCCCCCCCCCCTCCAATGCAATATAATACCTTTATCCTGCTGATAATAGTTTATTACAAATTTTTTTTTAATCTGATTTAGGGGGGGGGGGGGGGGGGTCAACGTCTATCTGATGACATCTGATTTAGGGGAGGGAGGGGGTCAACATTTTGGGGAAAAGTGCAGACGTCATACTTGGACGGCCCCTAAGTTATGGTGTAAATTTATATTAATAATAATAATAATAATATAGTAGTAGTAGTACAGTAGTAGTAGTACAGTAGTAGTAGTACGACCTAAAATCACTTCAGACCATAGGCTCAAATTATCCTCTGCTCGCTGTGACTATGCATTTATTTTGAAAAAACTTTTTGACAAAATATTTTGAAAGAAAAGTAATCATTGAATTTAGTAGGAACAGCCACACAGAAATGCGACAATCTTAAACTGATTTTTAATGCATCACAAGGTGTTTAACGAACACTGTGACAGGCTGGCCGGAATAGGAAATTATTTCACACCGACAATTTTTATTTGATCAAATTGTCCTTCGCAGAAGCATTCCTTATATCCTGGGATAATTCAATACATTACACATTCATCAATTAACATCCCGGTGTGCGGGCGGCTCAAATACTCCGACAGCCCGCGACATCGCGGGGTGTGAAATTAGAGGATTCGTGGGGGGGGGGGGGGGGGGGGGGCACACACCAGTTGGTATGGAAAACATGGAGGACTGCAGAGGCGCCAGCGAGATCGGCCGACAACAAAGGATCAATCCGAAACTCGAATCGCAATATAAATTGCACAGAAAACGAGATCTAATTCATTCGTTCTAGGACAGTTGTAGCCCCCGCACAATCCCACGGATACTAACCCCCAGACAGTAGCCTCCGCACAATCCCACGGATACTAACCCCCACACAGTAGCCCCCGCACAATCCCACGGATACTAACCCCCACACAGTAGCCCCCGCACAATCCCACGGATACTAACCCCCACACAGTAGCCCCCGCACAATCCCACGGATACTAACCCCCACACAGTAGCCCCCGGACAATCCCACGGATACTAACCCCCACACAGTAGCCCCCGCACAATCCCACGGATACTAACCCCCACACAGTAGCCCCCGCACAATCCCACGGATACTAACCCCCACACAGTAGCCCCCGCACAATCCCACGGATACTAACCCCCACACAGTAGCCCCCGGACAATCCCACGGATACTAACCCCCAGACAGTTGTAGCCCCCGGACAATCCCACGGATACTAACCCCCAGACAGTAGCCTCCGGATAATCCCACGGATACTAACCCCCAGACAGTTGTAGCCCCCGCACAATCCCACGGATACTAACCCCCAGACAGTTGTAGCCCCCGGACAATCCCACGGATACTAACCCCCAGACAGTAGCCTCCGGATAATCCCACGGATACTAACCCCCAGACAGTTGTAGCCCCCGGACAATCCCACGGATACTAACCCCCACACAGTAGCCCCCGGACAATCCCACGGATACTAACCCCCAGACAGTAGCCCCCGGACAATCCCACGGATACTAACCCCCCACACAGTAGCCCCCGGACAATCCCACGGATACTAACCCCACAGACAGTAGCCCCCGGACAATCACACGGATACTAACCCCCACACAGTAGCCCCCGGACAATCCCGCGGATACTAACCCCCAGACAGTAGCCTCCGGATAATCCCACGGATACTAACCCCCACACAGTAGCCCCCGCACAATCCCACGGATACTAACCCCCACACAGTAGCCCCCGCACAATCCCACGGATACTAACCCCCACACAGTAGCCCCCGGACAATCCCACGGATACTAACCCCCACACAGTAGCCCCCGCACAATCCCACGGATACTAACCCCCACACAGTAGCCCCCGCACAATCCCACGGATACTAACCCCCACACAGTAGCCCCCGCACAATCCCACGGATACTAACCCCCACACAGTAGCCCCCGGACAATCCCACGGATACTAACCCCCAGACAGTTGTAGCCCCCGGACAATCCCACGGATACTAACCCCCAGACAGTAGCCTCCGGATAATCCCACGGATACTAACCCCCAGACAGTTGTAGCCCCCGCACAATCCCACGGATACTAACCCCCAGACAGTTGTAGCCCCCGGACAATCCCACGGATACTAACCCCCAGACAGTAGCCTCCGGATAATCCCACGGATACTAACCCCCAGACAGTTGTAGCCCCCGGACAATCCCACGGATACTAACCCCCACACAGTAGCCCCCGGACAATCCCACGGATACTAACCCCCAGACAGTAGCCCCCGGACAATCCCACGGATACTAACCCCCACACAGTAGCCCCCGGACAATCCCACGGATACTAACCCCACAGACAGTAGCCCCCGGACAATCACACGGATACTAACCCCCACACAGTAGCCCCCGGACAATCCCGCGGATACTAACCCCCAGACAGTAGCCTCCGGATAATCCCACGGATACTAACCCCCAGACAGTTGTAGCCCCCGGACAATCCCACGGATACTAACCCCCAGACAGTAGCCCCCGGACAATCCCACGGATACTAACCCCCAGACAGTAGCCTCCGGATAATCCCACGGATACTAACCCCCAGACAGTTGTAGCCCCCGGACAATCCCACGGATACTAACCCCCAGACAGCAGCCCCCGGACAATCCCACGGATACTAACCCCCAGACAGTAGCCCCCGGACAATCCCACGGATACTAACCCCCACACAGTAGCCCCCGGACAATCCCACGGATACTAACCCCACAGACAGTAGCCCCCGGACAGTCCACGGATACTAACCCCCAGACAGTAGCCCCTGGACAATCCCACGGATACTAACCCCACAGACAGTAGCCCCCGGACAATCCCACGGATACTAACCCACAGACAGTAGCCCCCGGACAGTCCACGGATACTAACCCCCAGACAGTAGCCCCTGGACAATCCCACGGATACTAACCCCACAGTCACAGACAGTAGCCCCCGGACAATCCCACGGATACTAACCCCCAGACAGTAGCCCCCGGACAATCCCACGGATACTTAACCCCCAGACAGTAGCCCCCGGACAATCCCACGGATACTAATCCCCGTACAATAGCCCCCGGACAATCCCACGGATAATCACCCCATACAGTAGCTCACCGACTGGACAATAGCTCCCGGACAGTAACGGTAGAAATGTACGGAATTAGTAATTCGTCTAATTTGTGTTTTTAATACACATATGTAGTATAGTAATGAAGAAAGAAATTGAAGAGTTTTAATTCCAGAAAACTAATTCGATAGAAATAATTATAAATGGAAACAAATCCTTTGTGAATTGGTAATAAGTTCAATGTAGTACTCCCTCCTACAATATATACACCACGTTCTGGAATATAATACTCTACTGTAGTGTCGTTATAATGGTACCTGGACCCCCCACCACCACCCCCCCCCCCCCCCCCCCCCCAATTTTTTTTACAAATCTTAATGAGATTGCATAACATTTGAAAATGAGATAGTTTCACCTACCTCCTTCTTAGTTGGTGAGCTATAATTTTTATTTAATCGCATTTTTTATTTTTTTATATCTGTATAATATGCATACATATACAGTTGACCTACCGTCAATGCAATTTTGATTCAAAATTATAGAATCACTGTGATATAAATAATAATAAATAAATTGTAAGACGTTAACATTTTGGTTAGTATACAAATTTTGCGATTTGCGATTATTGTGAAATTAAAGGATAGTGACTTCGATAATCTTAGTTGTAAATGCTAAGTCCACCGACTAGCCTCGGGCTGGGTACCTTTCTATCAGGGAGTTCACTATCGAGCAGTACTGCGCCCAAGAAGCATAGCCGATCATAACAGTCACTAACAAAGTATGTTCGGCTTTCCCCATAACCAGAAATAAGGAAACTAAAGTGACAAATAACCCCTCACAAACCACAAACTATTCGCTCTGCGCACGGCCAGCCTTTCATATTCGATGATTTATGCCCGCCCCATTCACGGTAAGCTGCAGGTGTTTGTCAATGAAGCCCTAAGGAGTTTTAATGAGGAATGAAACAAAGCAATATGCGTCATTCTGCTGTTGTTGGCTCTACCTTCAGTACCGGTACCTATCTATGCAGCCATTAATTACATGAAAGTAGTTTCGCCTGTCTCATGCCTGAGATAAGAAAGAAGCACGACTAATCTCACATCTCAAAGGTCAGTCGTACTGGCAGCATCATCTTGGTATAATTGGGTTGGCTGTAGTTACGGACACAGACGATATGATATGGTTTGGTTAGCCGGTTCAATTATTCGATTTATGCAGTGTATGCGTAGGCGCAGAGAAGGGAAGCACCTAGTTAAATTATTCCGTCATTCTAGGATATTGTAATGCAACCCGCCGTACAGAATTTTTTTCGTTACTATTGTCGCTAATAATGTAATTACTGTCGTCTTTGCTACAGGGAATGTGAAGGGTCCCACGCAGTACAGTTGGTAAAGGTGATAAAACAGTTACGGAGAAAGATAAAGTAAAGTAAATACGGCCCATGTTAAAAATACCAGACTTTCTGCAGTTATATTTCACTTTGCAGTTACCTCCATGTGAAGAATACCAGGTTTTCACCAAAAACACAGGTTACAGAAGGGTTGAATCTAATCAAAACAATAAACGAATTAGCATATGTAAAGGTTATAAAACACTTAATAAAGCTAAATTAAAATAAAAACAAATCTTCATATATAAAATTCCAATAAAAAGGTGACCGAAAAGTGAAATCCTGGTATTCTTCACATGGGCGTAAATATAAGTAACAATTTCTCGCGGTAACGGCCAATCAGAAGCCAAGCAAACGATCAAGCCATTAGTATTAGGGCTGGCAATCCCGGGATTCCGGGATCCCGGAATAAAATGCAATCCCTAAATCCCGGGATTCAAGAACAAAAATCCCGGGATTTTCGGGATTTTGGTTAAAGCATTTCCACAGGTTGACAGTAATGTCCATGTAGGTAGGGCTAGGCCTAAACCAGTAACACTGTTAAAATAGGGCCAAACTGAAACTATACCGGATGTGATTGGACTGTGCATGCATACCGGTACCGGCCAGTACTGGCTGAGTGGTAGTAGGACGCACCTGTCTATGCAATGACATAGGCTTCTGATACTGATACTTACAGTAGTTTAGTTGTACCGGTCCTTTACCGGTAATTTGAGTTGGCCTCTATAAATAATAACAATGGCAGATGGACAGTTTAAACATTTCAAATCTGAAGGAGTATGGCAGAACTTCCTTAGACACTGGGATGTAGCTAAGTGTATATTTCAAGTATGTGATTCACCGTGCAACAAGTTAATAAAGTGTGGTGGCGGATCTACAAAAGGTCTACACACGCACCTAAAATCCGTGCATAATACCAACCTTCTTAAAAAGAAGATTACCGCCAATTCCAATGAAAACGACACCGCTGATATTACTGAAGCTCAGGTTAAATCTACTAATAAAGCAAGGCCTATTCAAAAAACTTTAACAATCGACAACTACTTTGGGTCCAAGGAATATTCACTCAATGCAGTACTAGCTAGATTAATAGCAGTGGATGGCCTTCCATTTTCTGTGTTCGAGACATCGTGTGATTTACGTCGTCTTTTTCAAAGGTCTGGATACACCTTGCCAATATCACCATAATTCAGCCATAATTCAGTCAGTTCGCATATTAAGAAATTCGCTGAAGAATGCCGAACAATTGTCAAAACTGAAATATTGAGCGCAAAGTCTCATGGGATACGGTTTACTATTACCATGGATGAATGGACGTCAAAGGCCAACAAGCGATTCCTAAATGTTATTGTGCATGGGCTGTAGTTAACTATAGTTAACTATAGGTTAACTACTTTATATTAGTTAAATATAGGTTAACTACTTTAACAGTATCAGTAATAGATACCTAATATTAATATTAAAAAAAGGAAATTCATTGCTATTAATTGACACAAGTATTTTTTCACCTACATTATTCCTGAAATTCTAAATCCCGGGATTAATCCCGGGATCCCGGGATTGGACCATTTCTGATCCCGGAATCCCGGGATTTCAATAACCCTCCGGGATTGCCAGCCCTAATTAGTATTCCCCAAAGGACTGTATTGAAATTATACTGTAGGTCAAAATATAAAAAAAGGGTTTTTGGTCGATTTTTGTGTAGATTTTGATGGCGATTCCGAATATGAAAGTTATTAGTTCTCAAGCTGTTTGTTTAGTTTGATAATATTATACTGCATCAAAATTGCATGAAAAATCAAATAAACATTATTTTTCTGAAAAAAAAAGTGTTTCCCATCATACTAGTATTCGCCAAACCGACATGCGACAGACAGCCAGACGGGTAGATAGACGACAGGATGGATTTCGCTAAACATCAAAACTGAGTAAGGAAATGAAATCGCCGCCCACGAACACCCCAGCAGCGAAAATATCAGCTGTCTGATTTTGAGATTAAAATTATAATTCTGGCCGAAAGTTCAAAAATGTTACGTTTAGCAACCCACACCGATGCCTCTTGCCAAATTTCAATGTAACTCGACTTAAATTCTGGGGACTCAGAATATTTTAAATAACTGGCGGGAAATTCAAATTTTCCCCTGAAAATCATCTTCAGGATCAACTAATACTAGTGTGCATTGTTTCATTGCATAATGCAATCTAAACTCTTGTAATCCATCAAATACTGGATGTGTTTCAAAATGGTGAACCTATGAGATATTGTAGATGTCTCACTAAAGCCGTACTTCCGATGAGCCAGCACCATCGCTGTGCCATCGGATCATCAATATTTGGCTCAAGAAGATCGTTTGTGGTCTCGATCGGGTACGTCATCAAAATCTCAGTTCATAGAGATGCACAAGTTGAGAAAAATTGTTTTGGTTTGGTTAGAACACACTGCTACTGTAACCTGTTTCTCTTTTTTTTTTTTAATTTAATAATTTTTTTTAAATAAACCCACTAAACACGTCATGGTATTTTCGACCATTTCACGCCACTAACTCCCTATGAGTCAAGGTGAAACATTTGCTCATTTCTATCTATTATTATTTTGAACTCTTGCCTATGTGCTGCGCTGCTACTGTAATGTCTCGTAAACAACATAATTTATATGCCATGAAAAAAGAAAAGATTAGTTAGGAATAGGTTAGTCAGTTACATCCCTACGCCTACATCACTACTGGCCACAGTATCAGATGATTAATAAACTCACCGTTAAGACCTGTGATGTTGCGACACGAGAGATTCCGAGCTTTAAGCACTCCAACAATGAGACTGTTGGTGTCTGACTTGTGCGTCAATGAAAGCAGCAATTCACCACAAATAGCCGGATACTAAAATAAACAAACAAACATTAATATCCGGATACTAAAATAAACAAACAAACATTAATATCCGGATACTAAAATAAACAAACAAACATTAATATCCGGATACTAAAATAAACAAACAAACTTTAATATCCGGATACTAAAATAAACAAACAAACATTAATATCCGGATACTAAAACAAACAAACAAACATTAATATCCGGATACTAAAATAAACAAACAAACATTAATATCCGGATACTAAAATAAACAAACAAACATTAATATCCGGATACTAAAATAAACAAACAAACATTAATATCCGGATACTAAAATAAACAAACAAACATTAATATCCGGATACTAAAATTTTAAACAAACAAACATTAATATCCGGATACTAAAATAAACAAACAAACATTAATATCCGGATACTAAAATAAACAAACAAACATTAATATCCGGATACAAAAATAAACAAACAAACATTAATATCCGGATACTAAAATAAACAAACAAACATTAACAAAACGTAGACATTACTCATATAAACTATGGTTTACCACTCTTGTAAGACAGTAAATTCAGAAGTACGGCATACACTAAATTGGGGAAGGTGTAAAACGCGGATCCGGATCCGCGTTTTACTCTGACCCACTAAATTGTTGATGAATGATATTGATGGATATTATGCATCTTCAGTAACGGTTCACCAGTTGAGCCACTTTCCTCTGACATTGGCTTGACACTGACACTGACTTTATATACGTATTTAGACCACTCATGACCTACTAAAGATATATTTAGTAGGTCATGGTCCACTTCTATAGAACAGGCAGTCATAAATTGCATATCCTATCTCTAACAGCGGACCTACCGGCCTCAAGTATGTTAGAGTGAAACAGGAGGAAAGTACTAATAAATAAATATTCAGCTCGAGTATTGCAGCCAGGTGATATTAATTTAATGAATTGGATTTGAGCACTACAACTGATGAGGCCTAACAATCCGAAACGCGCGTATAGCGCTGGTTCAACCGCCTGTGACATGCTTCATGATTCTGAACAAAGTTATATCAAAAATATAATTTATTACAGTTCCATTATCACTATCAGCCCAGCTGTATTTCATTTACTGAAAATAATTAACAAAGACCCACAAACTTCGGTAGTTAAATCTTCCACATATTCCAAGGAGTGAAGTTTTCTGCAGTAAATGATTTAACTATTATCATCTAACTTACTGTAGTAACTCTAACTCATGCTGTTATGTTTCGCTTAGTAAAAGGAAATAGTTACTGGGCCGCGTGTGGCGGGGTTATCGATGCGCCTGTATAGCCTATATAATATTAGTGAAGCACCTGATCAGTTGAGAAATCATTTTAATTTGACTTTTCCTTCTTCCGTAGCGGATTAGTAATCGGGCTGTGTGGCGATATAGCGATTACTCCGTTCCTTAACATTCCGCGCGCGAACTTACAAGCTCTTTCTCGAACCGTTCTCAAGATAATTGCATTACTGCATTAATGGGGTTCGGTTTATACAGCACGACATCGCTTTGAAGCCCATTACGTATTCATGACGTAAGTGAGAAGAGCCTTCAGAGATTTGTACGGGAGATACGTAGGAGGCGATTTATCGCGATTGCCCCATTCCATTTAGCAAGAACAGCCCGAGATGTGTAACTATTACATCTAAGCAAACACACGTAGGCAAAGCAATATTAAACAAACAAAAACTGGACAATTAAAGTTAAAATTTGAAAGAGAACGTGATATTAAAAAAATAATGACGTCGGGTGAGTGAGTATGTTTATTTGCTATGATAACCGCCTCATAATTCATAAGCGGATATTGCGTATCACATGAACTGTACAGTTGGTTACATCTATGGTCTTTAGCATGATGTAAAAGCGACTCCAATATATTAGCCTTTAAACTTTAACGAGGGACTGATGGAGGGAAACATCTACGAACGTACATGTCTCGATTTCTGAGGCCTTCCTACATTCAACAGAAATGTAGCCACAACTAACAGCTTTAATCATAACAACAGCGTATCCCGCAAAATCCCATCGTGTTAGAAGCCGTAATTATTAGTTACCTACATAATCACACACACCCCCACAATCATTAGGAAGGCAGTTCTAGTCTAATTATAAGCGTTCGCAGATGGCTCACTGTCCTGACTCGCACCAGAATCATTAAGCTGTAATGAGTGAAGGATATGGAGGTATAATAATAGGATTAGCCTGAGGAGTAATAAACCCGACTGCCTATATTATTGGAGGTAATCAATAATTGATTAATAGCAATTGGGATTAAATAGAGAAATATAACTGAAAGGTGGGCGGGCGATATGGTGATGTAATTAATATTCGAAGGTAAAATTTCGAGGGATTGGACAGAATGTGGTCGTCATAGCAGGATACATTATATTATATGATATAAAAATTGTAAATAGGTAAATAGGGTGTGGTGCAGTCAGTCACATGCGAAATTACAAATCGAAAGAGTGAATTAAGTTATAGGTATTATTCACCAGCAGTAACACAGGATTTATTGTTTAATGATAACATACTTTATTTATTATTAATATATATATATAACCATCTATGTAAATCATTCTATATTTTATTATCAAATATAAATCGGACGTGTACCTTGCCATATTTTATATTTATGGATAGGTGGCATTTGTGACAACACCCAAAAACGGTGATAACAAACTGTGGTTGAGAGTTGTCATAAGTTTTGGGTATTGTCACAAATTCCACCTATCCTAGATTTATCTAAAAGTGAAAATGTACCACTTTCTCAATAACATAGAAAAATATGTGTACATTGATATTGACCACACAGGAATTATGTAAGAGAGTGGGTTAGGTCAACGCTTTATTTAGTACTGTACTCACTTAGTCACTCCACAACTCCAAACAAACACAGAACTCACAGAGTAGTACACACCCCGCACCACACCACCCTACAAATAAAATATAAATAGATCAGGGCATTAACGTCCAACAATTAGCCACTAGGGTCTTCCAAAAAAATCAAACAATAACATGCTCAACATGTTACATATTGGAAAAGTTCTTCATTGGTAAAGTAACATATTATTAGAAAAGTGGTGTATTAGGAAAGGGACATATTGGGAAATATAATGGAAAAATAATTTTGTACAATAAATTAATACTGGCCAAGTGAAGCCAATCAAATAGATCTTTTAACACTTTGTGGTATGTGTGCCTCGACGAAATATGCTCGGGAAACGTGCTCTGTATACTGTTCGCACAGCATATGCACAGCCTATCTAACTGTAGTTGGTATATAATAATAGAAAGGTAAAGATCGATAAATCTATCGCATTAATAATTCAATAATAACAAACAAGGGAGATAAGTGTTTATTCATAAAGTCAATTATACTGGTGCTCAATGACGTGAAATATAATACCAGCTACGAATATCTAACTGTAAGATAAAAACCATTATGCTTTCTGTCCACTTATATTTCGTTGGGATAAAGTGATTGTTATACCATGTATCGTACCGTTACCGACCGTAACCATAAATAATATACGAATTGCATTTCAGTCATTAAACAAATAGAGAGAATTATTCAAAGACAAGTACGTGGGAACTTCGCGCAGCACTTAAGTCCACATGAGTCTTTCCGAAGAGGTACGATTAGTGGACCTAGTTATTCGCCCCCTAGCGGTCGACAGATTAACTATAAAAGTCTGTCTGTGTGTAGAATTTCAAAATTTATTATAGAATACATGTTTTTACTTTTACTTTTACCAAGTTATGTTCCATTTCATTAAAGATTTACCGACTTATTCGCTTTCAAACATTTTTGACCACGACGACGAAAGGCGGCTCCAATAATTACCCCTACGCTAAGGCTCACCTGGAGGACTTACATGACTCGCCCCACACAAAGGGATTACTTTAAATAATCAAACCTGGGAATTTATCTCAAATATTTCCATGGTAACAACGTGACCATGGTTACCAGTGGTATCGAACCTCTCCAAGGGGAACATCGATTCGCCAATAACAACAGGATTCTTACGGCGCCGGTCGTGGTCCAATGCGATAAAGTGCAGCGCCACCTCGCGGAGGTCTGCCGGTTTAATGTTGACGAACTGGAAAGTCTCGTTATAAACCGGGTTGGTAGACTGGCCAATAACCCGCGTCTTCGCCTTGACTCGTTTACCCGGCATTAGTTGTACCTTTATGAAAGGGTCGAGACGCCCATTGATTGGTCGAAGGTTCGAGGCGCGATGGACAGTAACCAATAGCGTACGAGCATCGGCGTCGTATTGGAGACCGACATGGAGTAGCATAGGCGATCCGTAATCGCAGTCGTCTATTGGAGTCTCCATGACAACTCCTTCGTCTATGGCGCACGCTTGTGACTCTGACTTATTCTCCGCTACGCCGCTAGAGGCGCTTGATTCCACGCCCTCCCCCCAACTGAATCGTCTATTAGGTTCGGCGGCGACCCATGGAGTCGGGTAGGTTAAGGTCGTTGACCTTATCAATGGGGCGTTAGCGATACCTTTGTAGCTTCTGTAAAAAATTCATAAACATAACTGCGACTATTTGCCATGCGATGATTGATCATTGAAAGTTGTCTGTACAACTACAACCTCAAACTTATTACGGTTAGAATATTAATAAAACGGTCTCGTTACAATATAGGAGCTACAGTAGAGACCAAACATCCAAAAACGGTCACGTCAGATAATCCCCATACATGTTTTATACCAATAACGTGAAAATAATATAAATTAATTGATATGGTGGTAATTATATATAGCAGCATATATATATACATTTATATAATATATAATATACAGGAGCAGCTTGGTCTGTGGTGACATTCCTGGGATCCAATCAGGAACCCCCGATTCGATCCCTAAATGGGGCAGGACAATTTGGGCACAGTGATTTAAATGCTGCAGCCTTGCCCAACCCAGGCTTTCATCGTTTACTGGTCGATAAAAGGGAAACATGGTAACTTAACTTGAGGAAACAGAGTGAAAGGGTTTACTGTGGAAGATCACCCATGGTGGTGAACAGGCATTCCTTTAGGAAACAGAGTGGAAGGGCTTACTGTGGAAGATCACCCATGGTGGTGAACAGGCATTCCTTTAGGAAACAGAGTGGAAGGGCTTACTGTGGAAGATCACCCATGGTGGTGAACAGGCATTCCATTAGGAAACAGAGCGGAAGGGTTTACTGTGGAAGATCACCCATGGTGGTGAACAGGCATTCCTTTAGTAAACAGAGTGGAAGGGCTTACTGTGGAAGATCACCCATGGTGGTGAACAGGCATTCCTTTAGGAAACAGAGTGGAAGTGTTTACTGTGGAAGATCACCCATGGTGGTGAACCGGCATTCACTTGGGAAACAGATTGGAAGGGTTTACTGTGGAAGATCACACATGGCGGTGAACAGGCATTCCTTTGGGAAACAGAGTGGAAGGGTTTACTGTTGAAGATCACCCATGGTGGTGAACCCGCATTCACTTGGAAAACAGAGTGGAAGGGTTTACTGTGGAAGATCACACATGGCGGTGAACAGGCATTCCTTTAGGAAACAGAGTGGAAGGGTTTACTGTGGAAGATCACCCATGGTGGTGAACCGGCATTCACTTAGGAAACAGAGTGGAAGGGTTTACTGTGGAAGATCACCCATAGTGGTGAACCGGCATTCACTTGGGAAACAGAGTGGAAGGGTTTACTGTGGAAGATCACACATGGTGGTGAACAGGCATTCCTTTAGGAAACAGAGTGGAAGGGTTTACTGTGGAAGATCACACATGGTGGTAAACAGGCATTCCTTTAGGAAACAGAGTGGAAGGGTTTACTGTGGAAGATCACACATGGTGGTGAACAGGCATTCCTTTAGGAAACAGAGTGAAAGGATTTACTGTGGAAGATCACACATGGTGGTGAATAGGCATTCCTCTAGGAAACAGAGTGGAAGGGTTTACTGTGGAAGATCACCCATGGTGGTGAACCGGCATTCACTTGGGAAACAGAGTGGAAGGGTTTACTGTGGAAGATCACCCATGGTGGTGAACCGGCATTCACTTGGGAAACAGAGTGGAAGGGTTTACTGTGGAAGATCACCCATGGTGGTGAACAGGTATTCCTTTAGGAAACAGAGTGGAAGGTTTTACTGTGGAAGATCACCCATGGCGGTGAACAGGCATTCCTTTAGGAAACAGAGTGGAAGGGTTTACTGTGGAAGATCACCCATGGTGGTGAACCGGCATTCACTTGGGAAACAGTGTGGAAGGGTTTACTGTGGAAGATCACCCATGGTGGTGAACAGGCATTCCTTTAGGAAACAGAGTGGAAGGTTTTACTGTGGAAGATCACCCATGGTGGTGAACAGGCATTCCTATAGGAAACAGAGTGAAAGGGTTTACTGTGGAAGATCACCCATGGTGGTGAACAGGCATTCACTTGGGAAACAGAGTGGAAGGGTTTACTGTGGAAGATCACCCATGGTGGTGAACAGGCATTCCTTTAGGAAACAGAGTGGAAGGGTTTACTGTGGAAGATCACCCATGGTGGTGGACAGGCATTCATTTAGGAAACAGAGTGGAATGGTTTACTGTTGAAGATCACACACGGTGGTGAACCGGCATTCACTTGGGAAACAGAGTGGAAGGGTTTACTGTGGAAGATCACCCATGGTGGTGAACAGGCATTCCTTTAGGAAACAGAGTGGAAGGTTTTACTGTGGAAGATCACCCATGGTGGTGAACCGGCATTCACTTGGGAAACAGAGTGGAAGGGTTTACTGTGGAAGATCACCCATGGTGGTGAACAGGCATTCCTTTAGGAAACAGAGTGGAAGGTTTTACTGTGGAAGATCACCCATGGTGGTGGACAGGCATTCCTATAGGAAACAGAGTGGAATGGTTTACTGTTGAAGATCACACACGGTGGTGAACCGGCATTCACTTGGGAAACAGAGTGGAAGGGTTTACTGTGGAAGATCACCCATGGTGGTGAACAGGCATTCCTTTAGGAAACAGAGTGGAAGGGTTTCAGGTGGAAGATCACCCATGGTGGTGAACAGGGATTCATTTAGGAAACAGAGTGGAAGGGTTTACTGTGGAAGATCAAACATGGTGGTGAACAGGCGATTCCTTGGCTTAATGAGCCTAAAAGATTCTTCAATTCATATGGTGGTAATTTCTTTTGCTACGAATCAACCAAATCCTGGACTGAGTTTTAGGTGAATTTCAATTCATATCCTGATTGCGGATGCCATTTTCCGTAGGTCGGTATTGATGGTTTGGCCAATCCCCTAAAGAGGAGAACGTGAGAGGGAATAAACAACCAATTTAATCAACTTTAACGAAATAAAATGCAATTTAAATAATATTGAATTCCTGGACCTTTAAATGACAGGCGTTAAATTGAATTTAGAACACAGGTTTCTAAACAACAACGTTAGAAACTGTCCCAAATCGAATACATTTAGTTCTCTGAGATTCGCAACGAGCTATACAACCTCCCCGGGGGGGGGGGGGGGGGGGGGAGGGGGGGAAGACTTCAACGCAATCACAGATTATTGATCTATAATAATTAACCAATTTTGCACAGCACAACACTGTGTAATATACCGGGACGATTATTGTGGCACTGAGGGGCACTTTATATATTTACTGTTTTTTCCCATCCACGTTACTTTATATAGCACACTAACTATAGCTACTGCAGAGTGTCATATCACCCCGACCCAATGGGAGATATAAAACATTTTAATGCGATCAACTGGGTGCAATTGAGATTATTTGGCGACAGGTACGTGCCAAATTCCGTACAGATAATAAGTAATATAGCCTTTTACAACCGATGTTATAATAATACAATTCAAAATTTACACAGAACACAGGGTTTAGAGAAACACAGAGGACACAGAGCTTTTACTAGTGAAGGATATACTGTATATATATATATATCACTCAGTAGCCCGTGAGCGGGTTAGTGGTTACAACTCTACTGTATTACCGCTCCCTGCTTTATATTATAGGAACGACATGCACGGTTCTACTCTAACGCCAATGTAGGCCTACATACATAATTACTCTTTGATCTTAGTCTCCTTGTAATTTACATAACAAGTGTTAGTTAAGAGATCGCTGAAATATATTGTACTGGCGGTTGGCTGTCAGGAGCGGAGACAGAGGGGAAGGGGTAGTGGTGGGGTGTATATATTATCTCCTCTCAATGTTAAGATACCAATACACCAATAGATGTATGTACAGTGTCGCGATATTGTAACCAAAACAATAAACTAAAGTTAATAGAAAGTTTACGGTGTTATTTCGGGTTTAATCAGCTGTTATTTGTGTGATATTCCCTGGAGAGGGTTGAATATTGATTGCGTATAAAAAGCTCCATCAACCCATCAATTAGTATTTGTACAGGTTACGGTACACGATATAAATAAGCGCTTTAAAACATTTACTAAGGATAGATTTAAAAAAAGAAACAATTCTTCATGTATAAAATTTCAGTAAAGTTTCGACTGAAAAAGTGAAAACTTGGTATTCTTCACATGGGGCGAGAATGCGGGCATAATAATGTAGCTCGCTATACTGTTTGTTTACGAGTCGTCGTTAACTTCACTGTGGACGTGACACAATATTAATTGCTTTGTTAAAATATGTAAATTTATATTTTTCTCAAGAACTTTTAATATATTTTCCTGACCATTATTTTGAAATTTTCTCAAACATTTATTATTTTGTCAAATAAATTTATATCATCTTTACCTGGTCTGCGTCATTAAGGAATCGACGGCGTTTACAGGCACATTGCGTACGGTACATATGGTGGTGAAACATTGAAAGTATAAACCAACCTGTTGAATGCCACAGGTCGTATTGGAAACTCATGAGGCATTTCATCCTTTTCTGATCGACTGCCGTAGTCAGAACTGGGACTATCGCATTGCTTTACCTGCGATAAAGTCGAATTATTAATTATTTCACTAACACCCAATCACCCACCCACCCACCCACCCATTATCGTCCCATGTCGTATCACACGGGCTGTAGATTATAAGTTTCTAAATGGTACGGCTAGAATTCAAATCAAGGAATTAGTTTGGAAGGGATTACAAAGGATTGCCACAATAGCTTACAAAACTGAACTGATGCGCAATGCCATTACCGAAATTATTCATAGGCACGGGATTAATTGGGAGCTGGCTTCCCTTTAGTAGTTCCGGTAACTAAACTAACCTGGGTTAGCTTAGTGTCAAAGCATCTGGTATTACGTTCCACAATAATTCGTTTAAACCAAATATATCAATATAAGACGGCGTATTATTTCTGGTGTATTTTGGATCGATGATTCTGCAGTGTGGAAATGAGGGGTGGGGGGGAGGGGGGGGGGGGTGGTTGAAAGGTCAATTTTTTCTAATTAAGGTACTTTGATATGCAAAACAAGAGTTTTTGAATCAAAATGAAAATTCTTAATACCAAACCCTAACAAACTTATAATGTAACTGACCCTAAACATAAACTTTCCCCAATAATGACATTACCTCATTGATATGAGCGCTCTGTACCAGTTTACCGTGGCTGTCTCGGGGTATTAAGCGACGCGGTTCCCCGTCGTTACCTGAATGCGAATTCCGACGGCGGAGTTTGTACCACCGAAACACAATAAACAACACCAGGGAAAACACGATAACGCAAACAATAGCTAGACAGCTCCCCACAATAACAGCAACATTGTGTACTTCAACTATAAAATAACAGGGTAGTACTATATAATTATTGTTGCAATTAATTATATTTTCAACAGCGAGAAAAGCCAATTAAGGTCATTTATCGACTTTTCTAATAATTATTTTTCTCTGAATTTTAACAGGAAGATCACTAAAATATTAACTATCGCTATAATCTATCATTGATCACTAAATAATGGAAAGTAGTGAGTTACAGGGGCACGTTATTCTAACAAAAACAATAAACATAATTAAATCGTATACAGTTACATTTTTGATAAGAAGAAAACATACTTTAGTGATAATTAAAATATTTTAGTGAAAACAAATTAAATTAAAAAATCCATTTAGTTCAGTTGAAAAGGTATAAGTTTTAGGGACTAATAAAATAAATTAATGCATATATAATAGATATATATATTTTTAATCTTATTAATTTAGTATTGTGGGAAGGTGGGAATGTGGGGAGATGGGAATGTGAAAATATTTTGGATGGATGAGAATATGGGTAGATGAATGGGAATGTGAGAAGACGTATATTGTTTTGGTTAGAAAAGCAAATAGCCTGCTCGTTTCCCTTAATTGGAAACAACATCGTTTATTTTTTGGGTTAGAAACCCCCGCCGCTGTAACCTGCTCAATTCCCTAAATTGGTAACAATATCGTTTAGTGTTTAGTTTTTTAAAAGCTTATCCATATCCACCTTCCCCCATTCCCACCCACCATCCCACATTCACTTTTTCCCACCTTCCCTTCCCATCTTCCCTCCCACCCGCGCCTTCCCACCGACCGACTGACCAACAAACTCACTGGCCGAACTAGCCACCCACACACTGGCCGAACTAGCCACCCACACACTGGCCGAACTAGCCACCCACACACTGGCCGAACTAGCCACCCACACACTGGCCGAACTAGCCACCCACACAATGGCCGAACTAGCCACCCACACACTGGCCGAACTAGCCACCCACACACTGGCCGAACTAGCCACCCACACACTGGCCGAACTAGCCACCCACACACTGGCCGAACTAGCCACCCACACACTGGCCGAACTAGCCACCCACACACTGGCCGAACTAGCCACCCACACACTGGCCGAACTAGCCACCCACACACTGGCCGAACTAGCCACCCACACACTGGCCGAACTAGCCACCCACACACTCAAATGCATCCCTAATTGATACTTACCTCCTCAAAGATCCTACGCAACTGCAACCACTTCGTACTTTATTTTAAATCATCTATTTAATTGGGAAACCATATCCACTTAAAGTAGCAAGATAAAGCAATGTGGAACAATGTGGAACAATGTGGAACAATGTGGAACAGTGTGGAACAATGTGGAACAATGTGGAACAATGTGGAACAATGTGGAACAGTGTGGAACAATGTGGAACAATGTGGAACAGAATCGTCAACGAAAAGTAATTTATTTCCCAATTAATTAAAGGTTTTTTTTCCTCAAAAATTTCTTACATTTGTTTTGGTTTTTCATGAACTCTTTGTTTTGCGCAATCCCTCTGTCTTTAATCATATAAAAAAATAAAAAATATATATAATTCTGTAGCTATACCCAGATATTATTATTATAATATGGAGAAAAAAACGAGGATGCACGTCACAAGGGGTTGAATCAACGCTCAACCCACAAGCGTCAAACCATATTATAATAATATCAATTATAACACAGTTGCATTAATAAGCAACGTGCAGTTACTCAGTAAGCAAGTGTATTAATATTAATACTATAAATAATGTAGGCCTATATAAAATAACAATGTTAACAGCAGCAGAGAGCAAAACCAATATCTTGTTAAATATAATAATATTATCACCTACGAATTGTCGACTCGTGTTTAAATTACAAATTAACGTTAAGTTGTTGCCCTAAAGGTTGTTCTCAAAATAATTAGCATATCATTAATATTATATATAATCATAAACCCAGTAACGGGTGGTGGTGGGGGGGTAATGAGTAAAAATCCTCCCTCTACTTTCGTTTATTGTTCTGGGTAGAATAGCGTGCCACTGTAACCTGCTCCAGCTCCTTTCCCTTAATCCATCACTGAAATCTGAAAATAGATTAATTTGCCAAGGGGGATATGCATGCGTCAAGGCCCCCTCCCGCCCCCTTTCCTGTCCTCATATACCATTAGGCCTACAAAGTAACTTACCTGATACATTTCTGTTTAATGCAGGATGCATCATCAACTGTCTTCCAATGACAGTCTTAATCTTTAATAACTAATATTTGTTCAACACAGTGGTGGCCCATCACAAACCAGCACTTACTGACCAACACATTCCAACACTGACAGACATCTTCTGGCTAGACTCCTAAATGTTTGTTTACATTAAAATGGATGTCCAAGTAATACTGTATCACTGCTGTATGTTAGCCATATACTGTATATATAGAGCAGAGGAAATATCTATACCGGATATATATTGTACGCGTACGCTCTGAAATACAATTGAAAATTCACCTATAAGGTAACAACACCAGGGGCCGGTTGCACGTAACATTTAATATGTTCTATTGATTTTTCGTTTATTGTTTTGGTTACAATAAAGTGCCACTGTGACCTGTTTCATTCCTTCAATTGATAATTTAACATTCAGGCGATATTAAGATGGGATATCCGTTAAGTTTTCCACTCTGTCTCCGTGAAAATCAGTTTTGTGCAACCTGCTCCTTGTCCTTGTAGTAAAGCAAAACCCCAAGAATCTTGGGATTTTGTTACGCGATTATATCAGAATCAGGTTTTGCAACATAAGGTCCCTTTTCTCGTGGCCAGCCACAGATACAACCGCTAACCGCACCAATCACCAATTCACCTTTACTACCTGATCAAATTCTTATCAATGGTGAAGAGTTGTAATGGTAAAGTTATTTTAAATGGGCATCAGAAACTAATTGGCTGCCTACCTGCTGGCAGTTGACCAATGAGAAGCCCAGAACCAAACAATTAATTGGGTTGGCTCCATGGTTACAGCTTACGTTTACATTATTTACAAGATGGAAGTTTGAAGAAAAATTTAGCTAGGAAAAGATTTTTTGCATTGTCTGTCTGTTGGGTATTTAGGATATACCTTTATTTGTTTTCTGTATTTGTTTCGCACCTCTCTTGTGCAAAAATCCTACCCACTCGTGCAACACTCTTTCTGTATTAGATAAATAAAAAAAAGAACACTAATTATTTATACCTAATACATTATCAGTTAGCCTAATACAAACATCAGACTCAGAGCAACCAATATAATGTACATGTACAAGCCTCCTATGAAAGGTTGTGAAATCTTCCATAAGTCTACTCAAAGTTAATCCACATTGAATGCTCTGCTCCCCTTATGGCAGATCGCAGTCCAGGCTCATCGCCATCTTCTAGTTGCTCTCTCAGCAGCGGTTCCCGTATGACATTTTGGGGTCTGAATGCCAGGTCATCCCCTCTTTTCAAATCATTGTAACCATAAACTTAGGCCTATTAATAGCAGGCGGTTAGCTGGTTGGTGATTCATGGTATAATCGAAGGTTTTATATAGGCCTACCGGGGGATCGGTATAGACCTCAAGCGTCAGAAAATATGATCAGTACGATAAAAATGTGGTTGAGCTTTTACTGTCACTATAACAGTATACCGGTATACTGCTGCTATAAGGCAATAAAGGTACCAAGCAGCTAGCCAGCCAGTAACAGATTGTTCACTCAAGTTCAAATTTCCCGCCACTCAGTTTTGGCCCAAACGGCGCTTGTACTAAAAAATAATCACCTCCAATTCAGAGAAAAAATAATAATCACCATTATTTCTAGACACCATTTCTAATGTATTGATTATTATTTTCTTTTGGCCCAAATGGCGCCCATACCTTTACATTACAATTGCGCTTAGCCTGAGTTTAGGACAGTATTATAATGATGTATAAATGACAATAGGTCCCCATGGATACGATATATAAATGACTGTACTGCTTGGCATTACAATACCTGACTGAATAGAGATAGAACAATAATTAACGATATATAATTATTTTATGTACGTATCTCATTGACAATAATTAGTGAAATGTTGTTCAGCTGTCAAAGTGTAGTTGTGGGTATTTAATTTCGCGTTCCATAATGTTGATAATATGCTAATATTTCCAATATCGACATCGAATCGTTCCCAACTTTTTTTTATTCAACAACTTAATAATAATTGATAAATACTTTCGTTTACAATTTTCCATTACATGCAAGTGGTGTTGAAGCCATTTGATGGTTATACATTAAACATACAAAAATTAAACAAACAAACAAACATACATACAGACATACATTCATCGTATTTTTGCCGGCCTCAGCTTTAGACAAAAACTACCCAGTCTAAAGACAGGTTCGTTATTATAATTAACAGTCTCAGCCGAAGTAAAGACAAATAAAACAAGTCATCAATAGTACCTGTTTATGAAAATTGTATTATTTTACTACTATTTCTACTAGGTTGTGGCGAAAACTGGGCGTTGTCGATTTTCTGAGGTGTGAGAGAAAGTCCTTCGATGTAATAACGCCGATGGGAGTGCAGCTAAAGTAATGAAAACTCTCTTGCCTACTTACATCTACATTATTGGGAGCCACCCAATGTAAATGTAGGTAGGTATAGATTCTCTTGTAATTAAGAAAACATTATTTTTATATGAGCGACCAGTATAATAATCAATAATCATATAATAGGCTCTACTCTAAAAGCAAAACATTTAATATACGAAATTGTGGAGCAGTGGTTTGCATAAGGCACTAAAGGTTGTCGACACCGAGGTTGTAGAATGGTATAAAAGTGCTGAGCAGACCCTTAAATGCCTTCTCAGGAAGCGATCTGATTGGTAGCTAAGGAGACCACTGAGTGGCCAATTTATAACATGTCGATCCAAAAGGTCGGGAACACTCCCGCAAGAGGCGTGGCAGATAACATTTTCATCTAAAAAGTTTGGAAGCTTCCCGCTAAGGGCCGTGGATATATTATTACAAAAACTATAAAAAGTAACTAGACAAATTTCCAACAACATGGTAATTATATCTACAAAGTCCAGTATTCCTGTGAATACTCGTATGTAGGTTTGTCCAGTTTTGGTAAAATTTGGTTTACCAAATGCGGGGACATTTTGCTGTCAATGACCTCACCAATCAATCAATGACCAACCATATATGCATAATAGGATGAAAATGTAAGGCAAAGTTTCTTGTTATTTCACCCTCTGAAAGCAGAAGCCCCTTACTTTTGCAACAGCAAAATTTTTACATTTTCTCGACCGTCGTCCTCCACTGGTTAAGGAAGGAGCCCCCCCCCCCCCCCTACTAGGATCGGCATGCTGCATTGCAGCTGCATTTTTAAGAATGCTGTGCCGGCTTATCGACAAAATTGCACCGCCACAACTCCCTATCACCCATGACATTTGCTAGATCATCCGCATCTTCAAGGCCAGTGTCCTTTAAGATGCGTCTCAAGAAAGTCATGGGCTGTCCACCATGCTTATTCACTCCATGAGGCTGCCAAAGTACACGATTATGCACTGGCTGGTCCTCACAGCGAAAGCAATGTCCTGCAAAGCGGAGGCGATTTTGTTCTAGTGTCAAGCTTGGGGGAACCAATGAGACACCTCCAATGTTATATAGTGTCTGGTTGGATATGTGTGCATTGTACTTGATACAATGAACCCGGCGTAGCATTCTTGTGAATGTGCCATCCAGAGATTTGGTGTCCTCAGCAGTTAGAGCCCAGCATGGACTCCCATAGAGGAGTACTGGAACTACTGCTGCTCTAAATAACCGGACCTTAAGTTTCCGATTAATTCTCGGTGACTTCCAAATCCTGGAAAGCCTATTCAAGGCTGCCCATGCCTTTCCCTTACGTATTCGAAGGTCCTCACCTGACTTCCGGATCCATGATCCCAGGTAACAGAAGTCATCCACATGCTCAAGCATACCATCTTTTGAGCTTATGCTCATCCGATCAGAGACTTGCTGAGGACTTTCAAAGTTAACTGTCAAAATTTTGGTCTTTCTGGAGTTAATAAAAAGACCAACACTAGAAGCAGCATGTTCTAATGAGCTGAGGAGCCTTTGGGCTCCCTCTAGTGATTCTGAGAGTACTCCTAAGTCATCAGCAAAGTCTAGATCAGTTAGGTACTTGGCAGGATTTCCTCGACTTCTGGAGCCAGTAGGCGGAGTTATCATCACCCCATCATCATTATGATGATCTAAGGACATGCGTAGAACATAGTCAACCCCCCCCCCCCCCTCACATGGAGGACCTTCGTACATAACCGGGTACCCCTGGTCTCTAGGTCTTTCACCCTCCGGTCACTGACCTCCCGGACCATCATCTCGAGTCTCGATGCTTCACGACCACTGAGCCCCCATCGACCTTCGGAGATTTCCGACCCTCGCGCGGACGCACGGTACAGTACAATCCAATAATATTGGCAGCAAAGTCCCCTCGATCTAGCCGAGACATATCTTCCATAGTATACAATTGTTGCCTTTTATCCGAACATAAAAATCCTTACAGATATACTGTATAATAGCATTATACTGTATTTGATCCGTGACTTATTTTGGATACACTCCTCGAACATTCGAAGGCAGACTCCACAGTCATTATTTTCGCTTCAAAATAAGTTAATTAAGCAAATCAGAACGCTTACTCCAAGTCCCATAAATATTCAGTAATAGACATGAAAATAAATATTATATTAAATATTATTGACTGAAATATTATAGTGATATGATGCTCATTTACAATAGCTGTTATATTATAACGAACGACCTGTGCTATGGTGCTGATCAAGAATTCTAGAACCTTACAAGCCCTAACCCCCTTTAAATACGTATTTTATAGTATACTATGTATTTTATTATTTTTTTTATTGTATCTTTACTATGTACTTTATACTTCAGTGTATTTACGGACTTTTATAATAGTTTTATTAACAAAGGACCTTGACTTGCGGGTTCCGATACGCTGGCTCTATGCGATCCTAAATATTATAGTGATATGATGCTGATTAATAATAAATAACTCTTAAACTCAGTATTTTATAGTATCCTATGTATTTTAACTTTTTGGTATATTTACAGTGTATTTTATATTTCAGTGGATTTTTCAAGCTCTTTTAATAACTTCTTTAACGAATGGCCTTAATGAATAGCCGACTCGGATTAGTAATGGTGTAACTACATGTATATAGTATGTACATTATATTTTATCTCCATTAACATATCTTATATCTTAATGTACGTCCTTTTACTGTGTATTTTCCCTACACATTTCGGGTTAATATTTCGGTAATATTTTGGTTGTTACTGTAAGTGTGAATTTAAATCGTTCATAATTAATCTGTTGTAATTTTATTTCAATCCGTATAATCTAGTATGTTCGAATTCAAACCGAATCTAACTCTTTTATTTTATTTCGTATGTAAATTCGAGTAATTTATATGTAATCATTTATATTGTGTATTTGTGATATTTTGCCATGCCTATCAATACCATACAGACCATATGCAATCCCCCACAGCTCAAAACTAAATAGTATGTTACTCCGACCACACATGTCTACACATGTCCTTAGATCATCATAATGATGGTGGGGTGATGGTAACTCCACCTACTGGCTCCAGAAGTCGAGGAAATCCTGCCGAGTACCTAACTGATCTAGACTTTGCTGATGACTTAGGAGTACTCTCAGAATCATTAGGGGGAGCCCAACGGCTCCTCAGCTCATTAGAACATGCTGCTTCTAGTGTTGGTCTTTTTATTAACTACTAAAAGACCAAAATTTTGACATTTAACTTTGAAAGTTCTCAGCAAGTCTCTGATCGGATGAGCATGAGCATAAGCTCAAAGAATGGTATGCTTGAACATGTGGACGACTTCTGTTACCTGGGATCATGGATCCGGAAGTCAGGTGCGGAGCATCGAATACGTAAGGGAAAGGCATGGGCAGCTTTGAGTAGGCTTTCCGGATTTGGAAGTCAAATAGAATTAATCGGAAACTTAATTAAGGTCCGATAATTTAGAGCAGCAGTAGTTCCAGTACTCCTCTATGGGAATCCATGCTGGGCTCTAACTGCTGAGGACACGAATTCTCTGGATGGCACATTCACAAGAATGCTACGCCGGGTTCACTGTGTCAAGTACAATGCACACATTTCCAACCAGACACTAAATAACATTGGAGGTGTCTCAATGGTTCCCCCAAGCTTGACACTAGAACAAAGCCGCCACCGCTTTGCAGGACATTGCTTTCGCCGTGAGGACCAGCCAGTGCATAATCTTGTGTTATGGCAGCCTCATGGAGTGAATAAGCATGGTGGACATGACTTTATTGAGATGCATCTTAAAGGACACTGGCCTTGAAGATGCGGATGATCTAGCAAATATCATGGGTGACAGGCAGTTGTGGCGGCGCTATTTTGTCAACCAGCCGGCACAGCATTCTTAAAAATTCAGCTGCAATGCAGGAATGCAGCATGCCGATCCTAGTATAGTAGTAGTAGTAGTAGTACACCGACCATACCGATAACTTCCCCGCTTTAAGGGGACCCCCATGAGAACGAGAATACTATATGTATCTTAGGGCTATCCCCGACATCATCATCTAGACTCACTCTCACCATGCAAAACTTACCCATTACTTAACCACCCTTTACACAGGAAACGCTGACCACAAATTATACGCCCACGAAATGCACTTTGACAACACACTTACACTATAGCTTAACTAACGTCTCAATTTCTTTGATGCATTAACTATAACTACTGTATAATGGATTATCTTGTTTTTACCGGTAATGTTTAATTATGCAGATTTATTTTAACCTTATTTGATGTCAATTAAACAATTTCAATTTCAAATAGTGAAACAAACGGTAGCGGGAAATTTAAATACCCCAGTACGTTCTTCAGTCAGACTGCTGGACTGTGTGCTGTGGCAGTTCCCATTAAAATTTATACTGAACAGTGCTGCAATACAAGTACCGGTATCAGATTGTGCACTCAGCAATGCCAATGATCACTGGATCAGTTATACTTGTATTGTTTATAAAGATCGTCGGACCGTCAGAATTTGTTCACGTGTTTGGTTTATAAAGCAATGGAGAGGCACGGCCAGCTGGTGAGTGTTTGTTTGGTCTTACTGCTGTACTGGGTTTTGGCGGACAGGCGGGTACGGCCTGTAAAAGCATAATGCAGTAATGTCAGTGTCAGACGGTCACATTCATTGAATCACACTGACATTACATCGCTCTCTCTCACTCTCTGGCTGTTTAGAATTAAATTATATTTTATTTTATATATTGGAATCCTGTAGAAATAGGGCAATCTGGCAATAGGGGGTACGAAACGAATAGGTTCGGCTGTTCGGCCAGAAAGAAGCTTTGCTAAAGTACCGCTATGTCAGTATGTGGTATGCTTAGACACGATGTCATGCTCTTGTCCCCATTGCATTGCTCGTGTGCGTGTGAGCTTGGGACGGGACCGTACGGGTTGGTAGTAGTGGAAAGTATAAATTGGACCACTCAGCGGGCACAGCCACATTGTTTAACCACATTGTATGTTTCACATAATATAGCCTAACACTTTCTGATTGTTTGTTCTAAAACTTTTTGCGAAATGATCTGATTAATTTTTGTCTTTGTAGATTACTAGATTAAGTTTAACCGACTACCGGGTGCAGAATCAAACTAGCGCTACAAGAACTTGAAGTACGGCAGTGCAGACTGCAGAGTCCATTCTATCCATTGTACCTTACCACTGGACTGCCACTGCAGCAGCCAGCAGGTACCGGTACTGACTTGGCTCTCACTTTTCCCTACGCGACACCGCCGCAGGTGAGTTTTTATCATTAATCTGGCGTTCGCTGTCCCTAAATAACGTTAAAATATCATTTTCTAATACATATAATAAAATATGAAAATATTAGTTAATAAGAAATTACTAAAACATGAAAAATAAATGTAATTAATATATTATAAATATTTAACAATAATGAATATAATATAATAATATTTTAATTAATAATAATATTACCTTCCGTTCACACGTTTCAAGTCAAAACTAACACTAGTGGCACTGCTACTGACTTTATTTACCACAGACCAATTATCTTCTTTAATAATGAAAAAAAACTTTGTGAGCTCCATTTATACGTGGAATATGATACATTCTAGTTGATGTTTTCTGATTGTAGGTCTTACGGTACGGAAATGGAAACAAGGGGAAGCACGTCACCGGGGGTTGAACCAGCGATATACGTACGTTTCGGCCTATCAGGCCTCTTGAATAGCGCTAACCAGTTCATCCACTTGTCCCTGGGATAGGATATGCAACTTAAGACTGCCTGTTCAATAGAAGTTGATTAGATGGGCAAGTGGCAAACTTTGAACAAGTGTCAGGGGCAAGTGGCTGAACTGGTTAGCGCGAACCGTGAAGCCTGAGCCTGATAGGCTGAAACGTACGTATAGCGCTGGTTCAACCCCCGGTGACGTACTTCCTCATTTTTTTTAATTTCTGAACAAAACCTTTATATTACATCAAGAATTACAGTTGCATTTAACAGCTCAACTCCAATTCATTTAATTTATATGTTTCACAGGCATTTAAGTTGGCCTTACCTTTTAAATTATTTTTATTAGGAGTGAATCTATTCAAATACAGTCATGTCCACGCAATACTCAAATTTGATTGGTCAGATTAAAACTTTGCATTGGTTACTATGGGGATACATAAAAGCCACGAAACCGCGACACATTCCTGTAATGGTTTCCGTAGTCGCCGTCGTAGTAGCACCCTACCTAGTGTGGAGGTCAGTATCTTCTTTGTTTTTATATAAATTTGAATGAATAAAGTAAGTTTATTTTGTAAGTTTATAACATAAATTTGTGATATTTTTAAACTTGTGATGAAAAACTGGTGAATATTAAGGCAATCTTAAGACTCATTAAGGTAATGATAATGACGTACCATTGGACCGTCAGAATCAGTCAACATTCGCTTCATCATAGCTATTTAGGGTTGAAGGTAATCCCCAAAGTAATTACCAATTTTTACCTGAAGAGAACTCTTAAGTGTGTCAAGACAAGCCTTCAAGAAGGTTCAAGGTATTTAGACATGCAAATACAGCAATTAAATCTGGTGTTTTTTCTGTGGTGTTGTTGATATCGATAATGAAGTGTTTGTGGTGATTTATACGAGCCAATCTGCGTCAGTGCAGCAAGTTTAAAAGAAATATGTAAGTCTGAGAAATAACAATAAAAAATATGTAAAAAGAAACAGGAGTCACTTTGTAGATCCCAAGCTGATAGTTAAAAGCTGAAGATGGTCCCATGTTATATCTCTTGCACTCAGAAGAACTGATAAAAATTAGGTATAATCTGAAGCGATACAATTGCAAGAATTCGTTGAAATTAATATTAACTGTATATTTTGTGATTAAAGTCGCAGTTTATAAGATAATTTAGTGATAACTTGTTTATTCCATTGCCTCCCGCAGGCGGCGTCGCCAGCGATCTAGTGTCGGTAAGCCCTGGTTGGAGGTGTTCCCTGGTCGCGATGGTAACGTTAAATCGAGGCAGGTGCTCCCCAGTGGGGTCTCCCGCAGACCCTATGCCCTGTCGTCTAGGGCGAGCAGCGTTGTCACGGTAACAAGTAAGTACAAGTACGTACATGCTCTACAACAAAACAAAACCCGCTTGTTGGACTTATGTACTATACGTCACCGCCTCTCCAGGACAGGTAGCTTGAGGCTCCTGATAATGCCTCCCATTTGGCGAAATGTGTCAGTTGCGGAATGTCTACGGCTTTTTTCTGTTTATTTAACTTGTTTATGTTATATTTTGCAATTTAAACAAAATGTGTGACATTCAAAATTGAATACCAATATATAGATTTCTTTATAATCCCAAAATTTTTTATTCACGTGTGTGTGGTGTTTGGCTCATCAAAAACATTTAAAATGAAATATATACGTTTTTTGTAATTAATTTGATGTAGCAAATTTTATACCATTTGTGTCGTTTGAGATAAATGTTTATAAATTACCGAATTTTTTGTTGTTTGGTACCTTTTTCATTTTGTTGTGTACAATAAATTATTTGAACCACAAAATATATAATAAGATTAACGTCGCTATTACGTGATCCAAATCCAAAATAATGTGACATTGTTTTCTTAAATTTTGCACTAAAAAAGGGTATGTGATGATGAAATTGGCGCTAGACGTTAATAAATACAGACAAAATATCATATTAATATTAATTAAATATGTCATTGCATTCATTCACAGTATTAAAATGATATATTATTACTAGATTGGTGTGGTGTGGGTTAGATAAGACCGGATTATAATTAAATTTCAGGGATTAAACCTCCGTCAGGATTTGCTTAGTTAAAGGAGTTCGTGGTATTATCTGTAGGTTGATTGGTCCAATTTTATTGATTAACCATAGTGAGTGAGTCTCGTCGGGCAATCGATATGGTACGGGAATAAGCGGCTACCTGTAACGGATATCGAAAGTAAGTTAATGAGAAATAGTTCTTAGACAACAATTGATTAACCGCAGTGCTACATGTTTCTAGTAAAATGGCCCACGTGAAATATATATCGGACTTTCTGCCGTTATATTTTACTTTACAGTTTACACACTAAAATCCAAGGTTACAGAATGGCTGAATGTAACCAAAACAAATGCATTAGTATTTCCCTATGTTCCCAATAGAAATAAGAGCTTTAAAAAACATACCGGTAAGACTTTTTGAAGTAATTAATTATTAATTAATTAATTCCTCATCTGGCGGACATTGTCGAAGTCAAGTTTGTAAAGGGGTCATGCCATATGTCATACATCACACGTTTTGGCGAATAGAATATTAGTGTTACGGTTTTACAAATGAAATACCTAACATGAATTGCGTTGAACGCGGAATAAGCAGTAATTTATAGAAACTATCCATTGTCAAGGAACTTGCTGACTTTATGCCTCTAACTCAACGAGCGTGGTGGTATAATACGAAGTCCGTAGTTCGAGTCAAGGACCTGAATGTTGGGTAGGATGGAGAACCGGAGGGATGAACTGCGAAAAGGTTTTATAATTATTGTTAACTCATATTATCAACAGGCGGTTATAAACTGAATTGGGTAAGACCTTTTAAAACTATATAACAATAATATTACAGCAAATAATAATATAACAACAATGCAGATAGACGGTTTTGAATTAAAATAATTTAAATTTTCTACTAAATTATGTAAAACTTTCATGCCAAAACCAAGCATTCCCAACTTAGCTTCATATAAGCTGCTATTGTGAAAATTCAAAAAAGTAATATCAATATATATTTAATTTTTGCAATAAATTGGCCGATAGTACGTATAATTCAATATAAAAGTCAGGCCTCCTGCGTTCTTCTCAAAATGACCGAACTTGTTGATACATGGTTTTGGGGTGAGGGCCCGAGGGGGCCGTGTAGCTCTGTAGGTAGTTGTAAAAGCAAAACCGTTATCCTTTCCTTACTTTATTATTCATTATTTTTGTTTTTGACAAAAATTTTTATTTGTTATTGGCAAAAATTGTACATTTTTATACAATTTTACAAATCACTCAGCAGTATTTGCGATACTGCTGAATGACCGTCATAACGTGACGACCAAAGGTTGCTCCAACCTCCCATATCAAACTTCGAGACAGGGGGGGGGGGGGGGGGGAACTGGACGCATAACCCGCCTTGGCGAATTAATATCCCGCCTCAATGTTAAATTCTCAATTTGTTGAAAGGAGCAGGTTACAGTGGCACGTCATTTTAACCAAAACAATAAACTAAGCACAATAGAACATGTTACAGTTTTATTTTTGAGAGTAATCATCTGTTATTTGCGTCCAGTTTCCCCTATCTGCAAACTTCACTTGTCTTTGGATATTTAACATTATTGGCATCAATTCTCGTCATGTTTACAATCAAGATGTGTTAGATGAACTCAGGGATGTATGTAGTGTAGTAGCCTCAAACGGAGCTAATCCCGACTAGTGTAGTTGAATTGAGCAGCATATGTTGGTAATCAGAAAGGCGGAGGAGGTATATAATTTATATAGTCGTTATTGCTTTTCTGAGTTTGAGTAACTATATTTCTGGGTATTTATTTTCTTGTGTTATATTAAGTTACAATAATAACTTAATCGTACGTTAAGTTATATGAATCTCTCTGAACGCTAGTCCATATTACCTTATATTGTGGTTGGCGAGATTATTCATGTATGAATCATATGGAATGGATGCTGAGTATCTTGTTACCTTGACATACGAATCTGCAAACGAAGGTTTTCTTAATTTGTTTTCATAACTTGATACCTGGTACTCCAGACAAAGATATGTCTAACTTGATACCTGGTACTCCAGACAGAGATATGTCTGACTTGATACCTGGTACTGACAGAGATATGTCTCACTTGATACCTGGTACTCCAGACAGAGATATGGCTCACTTGATACCTGGTACTCCAGACAGAGATATGTCTCACTTGATACCTGGTACTCCAAACAGAGATATGTCTCACTTGAAACCTGGGACTCCAAACAGAGATATGTCTCACTTGATATTCGACTCTGCAGACAGGGATATTCCACATTTGATATCCGACTCCGCCGGTATTTCTCCACCGATATCGGACTGCCCTGACACCAACGCTCTGCTTCCCGACCTTGTGAACTTTTACTCTACTCAGGACATCTACCAGAACATACTAAACCGCTTCGACCGACTGGAGGCCACTCTCTTCACCAAATACCTGCTGCAGTTGAGGGAACTATCCCGTGTCACCGAGGAGTCTACAGAGTTTCAGTTGTTGTTATGGAAACAGACGATCATTGTAGAGGATAAACTCAAACTTATTGAGGATGCGGTCGTTAGATGTGAATCGGTTTACAGTAAGGCTGAAGTTAGTGACGTCATTGAGTCAGTAAAGGATATTAACAAGTATGTTATTCCATTTAGTCGCAAACACTCAGTGCGATACACGAATCCAAGCACTGCTCCCACGGATATCAGCATTGTTACCATGGATTCCAGCTCTGTTTCTGCCTCGCAGACCTATTACCCAGACAGTGAGGTCACCGAAACGTCGTCTCTTTCCGACGGTTATCCCGCATTAGAGCCGAGCGTCTTCCAGCATATTATTAACCGATTTAATAGCGAGCTCGAGTTCATCGGTCATTCTTGTTCGGTCAGGGAACGAAAGGGCGATAGTAACTACCAACGCACACCACTAGATGGCGCAACTGATTATCCTGCATCACTACAGTTTACTAAAGATAGTAGACTACAATCTGTCTGTCACCATGGTAATAAATGACGCTATTAGTTGTTATTATTATATAGACACCATCACAGCGGCACACAGCAGTTATTTGAATATTATCATATTTTCCGACATATATATTTTACGTATACATACATTTTAGAGACAAAGACTAAAAGAGAGGCGGTTTATGAGAGAAATCCCGTTTCTGCTAATTATCAACTTAGGGAAAGGAGCAGAGCAGGTACAATGCCACGTTATTCTAACCAAAACAATAAACTAAATTCAATAGTACAGGTTACAGTTTTATTTTTGGGAGTAACCAGCTGTTATTATCGTAGTTTTTCCCCTGGAGAGGGGGAATGAATTTTGTTAGCGTCGAGAACCCCCGGCTGTATTTGAATAACTATTATTGCACTGACTCCTTTATTACAACAAAATATACAAGTACACTGTATTACCTGACCACATTACTTTCACTTCAGGTGCGTCTAGCGTTCCTAGGAAGCCGTTTAACCCCCTTGTTGGTCATTCTCAGAGGTCTTCCACCACAGAGTCCCCGGTTCGCCCTTCAGCCTACGTAGACCCCGTTCCTAGAGCGCCATCTAGCCGCGGTCAAAGGAACTCGGATAGTTCGGCTAGCACAGTCACTGACGTTGGAAGCAGGAGTTAGTTGATTGACCAAACTATAAAGATAAAAGTTTAACAATCTCGTATTAGTTAATTTATTAGTTTGTGTTATCCGAAATATCTGACCAAAAGGTGAGGTATATTAAATTCACTATACTTTAGCGCCAACTAATAACGTTGTGGTACTTGTGTGGTACATCCGTGTGGTACTCATACACTTTATCCAACATACGTTTTTAGTTAATACAATACACCTACCAAGTACATTCATACAGCTTAAATATCAAACGAATTCCAATGGTGTCACAAATATTAATCAGTGTTTGTGCCTGATTAACAATCTCTAACCGAAATACCAAACCTAATTATAATTATATCCGCACGTATTATATTAATTGTTTTTTAATTACAGTTCCAATTGGTGACCCAGATGACCTCGCTAGGAAAGGCGTCATCGCCCTTCGTACAGTGATACAATCCTGGGAGGACGCCCTTAATTCTTTACAACGCGCTCATTCTATTGGTTGCTATGGAGATGGTGGTAACCAGCTCTCTGAGAAACTTTCCAGATTGTTGTCTGTGGCATATTCATTGCAGGTTTGTGCAGCTTCAACCCACAGCTGCTCATTAGTGAGTATTATATAGTTGTAACTTTATAAGAGTCTGTGGTTGTAACCTATTCATTTGAATATTAATTGTATTGTATTTGTTAAAGACTCTGTCACTTTCTTTCACGCGTGATAAAGATAATATGTAAGAATTGAGTTTATTTTACTTTACCAAGGACGCTCAAACTTCGACTGATAAACAACTTATACTCAACGCAGTAGCCGCAGTTACATATAATATCTCATCTTAGTTATCTATGCTTAGGTATAAAGCTTGAAACAGTCTGCATGGGGTGTAAAGTATTACTTTTTAGGATTGCCATATATTTCGGTTTACAACATAATCCTGAAATGGGACTAACATATTAGTGTTTAAACGGGATCAGACATTTCGTGATTTCCGGGATCGGGACCGGGATTATCACTCGGGATACCGTTTCTCGGGACCGGGATTGCAATTTTGGATTACATTCCTTAACGTTAATAGTATATGTGGCGCCGCTACATATACCCGCCACATTGTGGCGGGTTTTGGGTAACACTCACTTTTTAGTTTTTACACCTCTGAAATATTATTAGTAAGATAAAGTTATATTAAAATTATGTTGATGTTGATTACTGGATGGTTTACTGACATAAAAATTTGATAATATTAAAACATTTCCTTTCTGCTGGAACTATTTATCGGATATTCAATATATTTACTATTTTTACTTCGGGATCCCGGTCCAAAAAATTCGGGATTGGGATCGGGACCGGGATTGCATTTTTCGCCGTGATCCCGTTTAAACACCTCACATATGTTTTAAAGGGAAACATGATATTGTTTTTTTACAGGAGGAATGGGAAACCCACGGTATTCTGGAAGACACAACAACCTCCACATTCCGAAACCTAATGTTGGACGATTCAGGACACACCGATCTCGAACTCACCTCAGATAAAGACTCGTTCGTTTCTGCCGTTGACTTCTCTATCTGGGAGCAGCAGGTTGTCTACAACGCACCACTGCTGCTCTACCAGGAAGGCGTTGATATGGCAACACGCGATGCTGTACCTTGCCGCATATTTAGGTATAGTTAAGTTATAGGATATTGTCTGTCGTGTGGATACAGCGCGTTCAAATCCGACCAAAGGCTGTAGAAATTTCGCACAGTAGTGTCCCTAAGCAAAACTCTTTCGACTTAGTGTTATGCAAACTTTAGTGTTTAATAAAGGGGATCCCGCAACCGAAATACCGCGATCCCGGCGAAAAATGCAATCCCGATCCCGACTTTTTTGGAACGGGATCCAGAAGTAAAAATAGTGAAGTAAATATATTGAATATCCGATAAATAGTTCCAGCAGAAAGGAAATGTTTTGATTATATCTAATTTTTATTTCAGTAAACCACCCAGTAATCAATTATAAGATATTTTAATATAACTTTATCTTACTAATATTTCAGAGGTGTAAAATAAAGTGAGTAATACCCAAAACCCGCCACATATACTAATAACTTAAGGAATTTAATCCAAAATTGCAATCCCGATCCCAAGATCGGGATTGGGCTGGATACGGGATCCCGAGAGTGATAATCCCGGTCGCGATCCCCAAAGTCTGATCCCGTTTAAACACTAATGCAAACCCAATACGGTATAATGACGGCACCCATCCTGTATTATAGGCAACAACCAAAAGAAAGGAGCCTTCGGGTTGGCTTTGGTGTTTCGTGTTTCACACGATCACTTTAGTTTTACCCCCCCCCCCCCCCACCCCCATTACGTGGTTCTAAATTTTTTTATTCCAAAACTATGAACAATTTTATTATTATTTAATACAATAATATTTTATACTTTGTTTTATTATTATTTACTATACTGTTTATATACCTTTTTTTAATATTATTAACTTGCATTGCACGTTCATTTTAAGCTCAACCACAATTTATTTATTTTTATTGTAATTTTTAGAAGACATATTTTGTATTACTCGTGATTAGGTTTTATAAAAGCCTTTGTAACCCCTGTAATTACTTTCATAACCTTTGTATTTTCCCTTCTTTAATACAAACAAACCCCTGGGAATATAAGCTAATTATGCAAAATAATGAGTCGGTTTTTGCCGCGAGATTTACCGGAAAGGAATACATAATTTATATGAGGTGTTCTCTCTATTCGCTGTACTCATTTTACATTCAACATCCTGCTTGTCACGACCAAGTAAGCAATCCATTCATATCCAACAGAGTTAATTATAATTATAAGTGGGATTTATTTTGCACAAAATTCTGAATAACATTTAGTATTTATAGATAAGAATACCATTGGTGTTGGTGCATAAAATTTACCCACCAATTTCGTATGTGGTCATTATGACAAGGGTTCTTACATAAAACTAAATCTTACAGTTTGGGGTCGGGCTACTATTTGATACAAAAAGCTTGTGAATACACATTATGCTGAAATTGATTCTGTGCGCTGGTATAATAGTCAGAAGCCTTCAAACAATTTTTTCTTTGCTTATGATTAACTATTATTTTGTATTCTAGAACCAGTTTGGTTGGTTGTCTTTCTGATATCGATTTCCTAGCCAAGGTGTACTGTCTCCGTGCTGCATTCCGTATTGTATTCTCGTCTCCAAGCAACCGCTCATGGTTCACTGAACTAGGTTCCCGATTGGTGGGAGGTCTATTGTGGGATGGGCCCAATTACTCAGCATTTATATCAGCCTATAAGGACTTGATACGATATTGTGAGGACATCTCCCATTGGGGCACTTTGGAGGAGGAATTAGCTTACAGGTTAGTCGGTTAGTCTAATACTTAGGAGTTATATGAGTAGTTTCTTTCCTCGTTCTACGATATTGTTTGTTTTACAGAGGAGTTGTTTCTCTTTCGTTCTACTATATTGTTTGTTTTACAGAGGAGTTGTTTCTCTTTCGTTCTACTATATTGTTTGTTTTACAGAGGAGTTGTTTCTCTTTCGTTCTACTATATTGTTTGTTTTACAGAGGAGTTGTTTCTCTTTCGTTCTACGATATTGTTTGTTTTACAGAGGAGTTGTTTCTCTTTCGTTCTACGATATTGTTTGTTTTACAGAGGAGTTGTTTCTCTTTCGTTCTACTATATTGTTTGTTTTACAGAGGAGTTGTTTCTCTTTCGTTCTACTATATTGTTTGTTTTACAGAGGAGTTGTTTCTCTTTCGTTCTACTATATTGTTTGTTTTACAGAGGAGTTGTTTCTCTTTCATTCTACTATATTGTTTGTTTTACAGAGGAGTTGTTTCTCTTTCGTTCTATGATATTGTTTGTTTTACAGAGGAGTTATTTCTCTTTTGTTCTACGATATTGTTTGTTTTACAGAGGAGTTGTTTCTCTTTCGTTCTACTATATTGTTTGTTTTACAGAGGAGTTGTTTCTCTTTCGTTCTACGATATTGTTTGTTTTACAGAGGAGTTATTTCTCTTTTGTTCTACGATATTGTTTGTTTTACAGAGGAGTTGTTTCTCTTTCGTTCTACTATATTGTTTGTTTTACAGAGGAGTTGTTTCTCTTTCGTTCTACGATATTGTTTGTTTTACAGAGGAGTTGTTTCTCTTTCGTTCTACGATATTGTTTGTTTTACAGAGGAGTTGTTTCTCTTTCGTTCTACGATATTGTTTGTTTTACAGAGGAGTTGTTTCTCTTTCGTTCTACGATATTGTTTGTTTTACAGAGGAGTTGTTTTTCTTTCGTTCTACGATATTGTTTGTTTTACAGAGGAGTTGTTTCTCTTTTGTTCTACTATATTGTTTGTTTTACAGAGGAGTTGTTTCTCTTTCGTTCTACCATATTGTTTGTTTTACAGAGGAGTTGTTTCTCTTTCGTTCTACTATATTGTTTGTTTTACAGAGGAGTTGTTTCTCTTTCGTTCTACGATATTGTTTGTTTTACAGAGGAGTTGTTTCTCTTTCGTTCTACGATATTGTTTGTTTTACAGAGGAGTTGTTTCTCTTTCGTTCAACGATATTGTTTGTTTTACAGAGGAGTTGTTTCTCTTTTGTTCTACTATATTGTTTGTTTTACAGAGGAGTTGTTTCTCTTTCGTTCTACGATATTGTTTGTTTTACAGAGGAGTTGTTTCTCTTTCATTCTACTATATTGTTTGTTTTACAGAGGAGTTGTTTCTCTTTCGTTCTACGATATTGTTTGTTTTACAGAGGAGTTGTTTCTCTTTCGTTCTACGATATTGTTTGTTTTACAGAGGAGTTGTTTCTCTTTCGTTCAACGATATTGTTTGTTTTACAGAGGAGTTGTTTCTCTTTCGTTCTACGATATTGTTTGTTTTACAGAGGAGTTGTTTCTCTTTCGTTCTACTATATTGTTTGTTTTACAGAGGAGTTGTTTCTCTTTCGTTCTACGATATTGTTTGTTTTACAGAGGAGTTGTTTCTCTTTCGTTCTACGATATTGTTTGTTTTACAGAGGAGTTGTTTCTCTTTCGTTCTACGATATTGTTTGTTTTACAGAGGAGTTGTTTCTCTTTCGTTCAACGATATTGTTTGTTTTACAGAGGAGTTGTTTCTCTTTCGTTCTACTATATTGTTTGTTTTACAGAGGAGTTGTTTCTCTTTCGTTCTACGATATTGTTTGTTTTACAGAGGAGTTGTTTCTCTTTCTTTCTATAATATTGTTTGTTTTACAGAGGAGTTGTTTCTCTTTCGTTCTACGATATTGTTTGTTTTACAGAGGAGTTGTTTCTCTTTCGTTCTACGATATTGTTTGTTTTACAGAGGAGTTGTTTCTCTTTCGTTCTACGATATTGTTTGTTTTACAGAGGAGTTGTTTTTCTTTCATTCTACAATATTGTTTGTTTTACAGAGGAGTTGTTTCTCTGTCGTTCTACGATATTGTTTGTTTTACAGAGGAGTTGTTTCTTTTTCGTTCTACGATATTGTTTGTTTTACAGAGGAGTTGTTTCTCTTTCGTTCTACGATATTGTTTGTTTTACAGAGGAGTTGTTTTTCTTTCGTTCTACAATATTGTTTGTTTTACGGAGGAGTTGTTTCTCTGTCGTTCTACGATATTGTTTGTTTTACAGAGGAGTTGTTTCTCTTTCGTTCTACGATATTGTTTGTTTTACAGAGGAGTTGTTTCTCTGTCGTTCTACGATATTGTTTGTTTTACAGAGGAGTTGTTTTTCTTTCGTTCTACGATATTGTTTGTTTTACAGAGGAGTTGTTTCTCTGTCGTTCTACGATATTGTTTGTTTTACAGAGGAGTTGTTTTTCTGTCGTTCTACGATATTGTTTGTTTTACAGAGGAGTTGTTTCTCTGTCATTCTACGATATTGTTTGTTTTACAGAGGAGTTGTTTCTCTGTCGTTCTACGATATTGTTTGTTTTACAGAGGAGTTGTTTCTCTTTCATTCTACGATATTGTTTGTTTTACAGAGGAGTTGTTTCTCTGTCGTTCTACGATATTGTTTGTTTTACAGAGGAGTTGTTTTTCTTTCGTTCTACGATATTGTTTGTTTTACAGAGGAGTTGTTTCTCTGTCGTTCTACGATATTGTTTGTTTTACATAGGAGTTGTTTTTCTTTCGTTCTACGATATTGTTTGTTTTACAGAGGAGTTGTTTCTCTGTCGTTCTACGATATTGTTTGTTTTACATAGGAGTTGTTTTTCTTTCGTTCTACGATATTGTTTGTTTTACAGAGGAGTTGTTTCTCTGTCGTTCTACGATATTGTTTGTTTTACAGAGTTGTTTCTCTTTCGTTCTACGATATTGTTTGTTTTACAGAGGAGTTGTTTCTCTGTCGTTCTACGATATTGTTTGTTTTACATAGGAGTTGTTTTTCTTTCGTTCTACTATATTGTTTGTTTTACATAGGAGTTGTTTTTCTTTCGTTCTACGATATTGTTTGTTTTACAGAGGAGTTGTTTCTCTTTCGTTCTACGATATTGTTTGTTTTACATAGGAGTTGTTTTTCTTTTGTTCTACGATATTGTTTGTTTTACAGAGGAGTTGTTTCTCTGTCGTTCTACGATATTGTTTGTTTTACAGAGTTGTTTCTCTTTCGTTCTACGATATTGTTTGTTTTACAGAGGAGTTGTTTCTCTGTCGTTCTACGATATTGTTTGTTTTACATAGGAGTTGTTTTTCTTTCGTTCTACGATATTGTTTGTTTTACAGAGTTGTTTCTCTTTCGTTCTACGATATTGTTTGTTTTACAGAGGAGTTGTTTCTCTGTCGTTCTACGATATTGTTTGTTTTACATAGGAGTTGTTTTTCTTTCGTTCTACTATGTTGTTTGTTTTACATAGGAGTTGTTTTTCTTTCGTTCTACGATATTGTTTGTTTTACATAGGAGTTGTTTTTCTTTCGTTCTACGATATTGTTTGTTTTACAGAGGAGTTGTTTCTCTTTCGTTCTACGATATTGTTTGTTTTACATAGGAGTTGTTTTTCTTTCGTTCTACGATATTGTTTGTTTTACAGAGGAGTTGTTTCTCTGTCGTTCTACGATATTGTTTGTTTTACAGAGTTGTTTCTCTTTCGTTCTACGATATTGTTTGTTTTACAGAGGAGTTGTTTCTCTGTCGTTCTACGATATTGTTTGTTTTACATAGGAGTTGTTTTTCTTTCGTTCTACTATATTGTTTGTTTTACAGAGGAGTTGTTTCTCTTTCGTTCTACGATATTGTTTGTTTTACAGAGGAGTTGTTTCTCTTTCGTTCTACGATATTGTTTGTTTTACAGAGGAGTTGTTTCTCTGTCGTTCTACGATATTGTTTGTTTTACATAGGAGTTGTTTTTCTTTCGTTCTACGATATTGTTTGTTTTACAGAGGAGTTGTTTCTCTGTCGTTCTACGATATTGTTTGTTTTACAGAGTTGTTTCTCTGTCGTTCTACGATATTGTTTGTTTTACAGAGGAGTTGTTTTTCTTTCGTTCTACGATATTGTTTGTTTTACAGAGGAGTTGTTTTTCTTTCGTTCTACGATATTGTTTGTTTTACAGAGGAGTTGTTTCTCTTTCATACTACGATATTGTTTGTTTTACAGAGGAGTTGTTTCTCTTTCGTTCTACGATATTGTTTGTTTTACAGAGGAGTTGTTTCTCTTTCGTTCTACTATATTGTTTGTTTTACAGAGGAGTTGTTTCTCTTTCGTTCTACGATATTGTTTGTTTTACAGAGGAGTTGTTTCTCTTTCGTTCTACTATATTGTTTGTTTTACAGAGGAGTTGTTTCTCTTTCGTTCTACGATATTGTTTGTTTTACAGAGGAGTTGTTTCTCTTTCGTTCTACGATATTGTTTGTTTTACAGAGGAGTTGTTTCTCTTTCGTTCTACGATATTGTTTGTTTTACAGAGGAGTTGTTTCTCTTTCGTTCTACGATATTGTTTGTTTTACAGAGGAGTTGTTTTTCTTTCGTTCTACGATATTGTTTGTTTTACAGAGGAGTTGTTTCTCTTTTGTTCTACTATATTGTTTGTTTTACAGAGGAGTTGTTTCTCTTTCGTTCTACCATATTGTTTGTTTTACAGAGGAGTTGTTTCTCTTTCGTTCTACTATATTGTTTGTTTTACAGAGGAGTTGTTTCTCTTTCGTTCTACGATATTGTTTGTGTTACAGAGGAGTTATTTCTCTTTCGTTCTACGATATTGTTTGTTTTACAGAGGAGTTGTTTCTCTTTCGTTCAACGATATTGTTTGTTTTACAGAGGAGTTGTTTCTCTTTCGTTCTACTATATTGTTTGTTTTACAGAGGAGTTGTTTCTCTTTCGTTCTACGATATTGTTTGTTTTACAGAGGAGTTGTTTCTCTTTCGTTCTACTATATTGTTTGTTTTACAGAGGAGTTGTTTCTCTTTCGTTCTACGATATTGTTTGTTTTACAGAGGAGTTGTTTCTCTTTCGTTCTACGATATTGTTTGTTTTACAGAGGAGTTGTTTCTCTTTCATTCAATGATATTGTTTGTTTTACAGAGGAGTTGTTTCTCTTTCGTTCTACGATATTGTTTGTTTTACAGAGGAGTTGTTTCTCTTTCGTTCTACCATATTGTTTGTTTTACAGAGGAGTTGTTTCTCTTTCGTTCTACTATATTGTTTGTTTTACAGAGGAGTTGTTTCTCTTTCGTTCTACGATATTGTTTGTTTTACAGAGGAGTTGTTTCTCTTTCGTTCTACGATATTGTTTGTTTTACAGAGGAGTTGTTTCTCTTTCGTTCAACGATATTGTTTGTTTTACAGAGGAGTTGTTTCTCTTTTGTTCTACTATATTGTTTGTTTTACAGAGGAGTTGTTTCTCTTTCGTTCTACGATATTGTTTGTTTTACAGAGGAGTTGTTTCTCTTTCATTCTACTATATTGTTTGTTTTACAGAGGAGTTGTTTCTCTTTCGTTCTACGATATTGTTTGTTTTACAGAGGAGTTGTTTCTCTTTCGTTCTACGATATTGTTTGTTTTACAGAGGAGTTGTTTCTCTTTCGTTCAACGATATTGTTTGTTTTACAGAGGAGTTGTTTCTCTTTCGTTCTACGATATTGTTTGTTTTACAGAGGAGTTGTTTCTCTTTCGTTCTACTATATTGTTTGTTTTACAGAGGAGTTGTTTCTCTTTCGTTCTACGATATTGTTTGTTTTACAGAGGAGTTGTTTCTCTTTCGTTCTACGATATTGTTTGTTTTACAGAGGAGTTGTTTCTCTTTCGTTCTACGATATTGTTTGTTTTACAGAGGAGTTGTTTCTCTTTCGTTCAACGATATTGTTTGTTTTACAGAGGAGTTGTTTCTCTTTCGTTCTACTATATTGTTTGTTTTACAGAGGAGTTGTTTCTCTTTCGTTCTACGATATTGTTTGTTTTACAGAGGAGTTGTTTCTCTTTCTTTCTATAATATTGTTTGTTTTACAGAGGAGTTGTTTCTCTTTCGTTCTACGATATTGTTTGTTTTACAGAGGAGTTGTTTCTCTTTCGTTCTACGATATTGTTTGTTTTACAGAGGAGTTGTTTCTCTTTCGTTCTACGATATTGTTTGTTTTACAGAGGAGTTGTTTTTCTTTCATTCTACAATATTGTTTGTTTTACAGAGGAGTTGTTTCTCTGTCGTTCTACGATATTGTTTGTTTTACAGAGGAGTTGTTTCTTTTTCGTTCTACGATATTGTTTGTTTTACAGAGGAGTTGTTTCTCTTTCGTTCTACGATATTGTTTGTTTTACAGAGGAGTTGTTTTTCTTTCGTTCTACAATATTGTTTGTTTTACGGAGGAGTTGTTTCTCTGTCGTTCTACGATATTGTTTGTTTTACAGAGGAGTTGTTTCTCTTTCGTTCTACGATATTGTTTGTTTTACAGAGGAGTTGTTTCTCTGTCGTTCTACGATATTGTTTGTTTTACAGAGGAGTTGTTTTTCTTTCGTTCTACGATATTGTTTGTTTTACAGAGGAGTTGTTTCTCTGTCGTTCTACGATATTGTTTGTTTTACAGAGGAGTTGTTTTTCTGTCGTTCTACGATATTGTTTGTTTTACAGAGGAGTTGTTTCTCTGTCATTCTACGATATTGTTTGTTTTACAGAGGAGTTGTTTCTCTGTCGTTCTACGATATTGTTTGTTTTACAGAGGAGTTGTTTCTCTTTCATTCTACGATATTGTTTGTTTTACAGAGGAGTTGTTTCTCTGTCGTTCTACGATATTGTTTGTTTTACAGAGGAGTTGTTTTTCTTTCGTTCTACGATATTGTTTGTTTTACAGAGGAGTTGTTTCTCTGTCGTTCTACGATATTGTTTGTTTTACATAGGAGTTGTTTTTCTTTCGTTCTACGATATTGTTTGTTTTACAGAGGAGTTGTTTCTCTGTCGTTCTACGATATTGTTTGTTTTACATAGGAGTTGTTTTTCTTTCGTTCTACGATATTGTTTGTTTTACAGAGGAGTTGTTTCTCTGTCGTTCTACGATATTGTTTGTTTTACAGAGTTGTTTCTCTTTCGTTCTACGATATTGTTTGTTTTACAGAGGAGTTGTTTCTCTGTCGTTCTACGATATTGTTTGTTTTACATAGGAGTTGTTTTTCTTTCGTTCTACTATATTGTTTGTTTTACATAGGAGTTGTTTTTCTTTCGTTCTACGATATTGTTTGTTTTACAGAGGAGTTGTTTCTCTTTCGTTCTACGATATTGTTTGTTTTACATAGGAGTTGTTTTTCTTTTGTTCTACGATATTGTTTGTTTTACAGAGGAGTTGTTTCTCTGTCGTTCTACGATATTGTTTGTTTTACAGAGTTGTTTCTCTTTCGTTCTACGATATTGTTTGTTTTACAGAGGAGTTGTTTCTCTGTCGTTCTACGATATTGTTTGTTTTACATAGGAGTTGTTTTTCTTTCGTTCTACGATATTGTTTGTTTTACAGAGTTGTTTCTCTTTCGTTCTACGATATTGTTTGTTTTACAGAGGAGTTGTTTCTCTGTCGTTCTACGATATTGTTTGTTTTACATAGGAGTTGTTTTTCTTTCGTTCTACTATGTTGTTTGTTTTACATAGGAGTTGTTTTTCTTTCGTTCTACGATATTGTTTGTTTTACATAGGAGTTGTTTTTCTTTCGTTCTACGATATTGTTTGTTTTACAGAGGAGTTGTTTCTCTTTCGTTCTACGATATTGTTTGTTTTACATAGGAGTTGTTTTTCTTTCGTTCTACGATATTGTTTGTTTTACAGAGGAGTTGTTTCTCTGTCGTTCTACGATATTGTTTGTTTTACAGAGTTGTTTCTCTTTCGTTCTACGATATTGTTTGTTTTACAGAGGAGTTGTTTCTCTGTCGTTCTACGATATTGTTTGTTTTACATAGGAGTTGTTTTTCTTTCGTTCTACTATATTGTTTGTTTTACAGAGGAGTTGTTTCTCTTTCGTTCTACGATATTGTTTGTTTTACAGAGGAGTTGTTTCTCTTTCGTTCTACGATATTGTTTGTTTTACAGAGGAGTTGTTTCTCTGTCGTTCTACGATATTGTTTGTTTTACATAGGAGTTGTTTTTCTTTCGTTCTACGATATTGTTTGTTTTACAGAGGAGTTGTTTCTCTGTCGTTCTACGATATTGTTTGTTTTACAGAGTTGTTTCTCTGTCGTTCTACGATATTGTTTGTTTTACAGAGGAGTTGTTTTTCTTTCGTTCTACGATATTGTTTGTTTTACAGAGGAGTTGTTTTTCTTTCGTTCTACGATATTGTTTGTTTTACAGAGGAGTTGTTTCTCTTTCATACTACGATATTGTTTGTTTTACAGAGGAGTTGTTTCTCTTTCGTTCTACGATATTGTTTGTTTTACAGAGGAGTTGTTTCTCTTTCGTTCTACTATATTGTTTGTTTTACAGAGGAGTTGTTTCTCTTTCGTTCTACGATATTGTTTGTTTTACAGAGGAGTTGTTTCTCTTTCGTTCTACTATATTGTTTGTTTTACAGAGGAGTTGTTTCTCTTTCGTTCTACGATATTGTTTGTTTTACAGAGGAGTTGTTTCTCTTTCGTTCTACGATATTGTTTGTTTTACAGAGGAGTTGTTTCTCTTTCGTTCTACGATATTGTTTGTTTTACAGAGGAGTTGTTTCTCTTTCGTTCTACGATATTGTTTGTTTTACAGAGGAGTTGTTTTTCTTTCGTTCTACGATATTGTTTGTTTTACAGAGGAGTTGTTTCTCTTTTGTTCTACTATATTGTTTGTTTTACAGAGGAGTTGTTTCTCTTTCGTTCTACCATATTGTTTGTTTTACAGAGGAGTTGTTTCTCTTTCGTTCTACTATATTGTTTGTTTTACAGAGGAGTTGTTTCTCTTTCGTTCTACGATATTGTTTGTGTTACAGAGGAGTTATTTCTCTTTCGTTCTACGATATTGTTTGTTTTACAGAGGAGTTGTTTCTCTTTCGTTCAACGATATTGTTTGTTTTACAGAGGAGTTGTTTCTCTTTCGTTCTACTATATTGTTTGTTTTACAGAGGAGTTGTTTCTCTTTCGTTCTACGATATTGTTTGTTTTACAGAGGAGTTGTTTCTCTTTCGTTCTACTATATTGTTTGTTTTACAGAGGAGTTGTTTCTCTTTCGTTCTACGATATTGTTTGTTTTACAGAGGAGTTGTTTCTCTTTCGTTCTACGATATTGTTTGTTTTACAGAGGAGTTGTTTCTCTTTCATTCAATGATATTGTTTGTTTTACAGAGGAGTTGTTTCTCTTTCGTTCTACGATATTGTTTGTTTTACAGAGGAGTTGTTTCTCTTTCGTTCTACTATATTGTTTGTTTTACAGAGGAGTTGTTTCTCTTTCGTTCTACGATATTGTTTGTTTTACAGAGGAGTTGTTTTTCTTTCGTTCTACGATATTGTTTGTTTTACAGAGGAGTTGTTTCTCTTTTGTTCTACGATATTGTTTGTTTTACAGAGGAGTTGTTTCTCTTTCGTTCAACGATATTGTTTGTTTTACAGAGGAGTTGTTTCTCTTTCGTTCTACTATATTGTTTGTTTTACAGAGGAGTTGTTTCTCTTTCGTTCTACGATATTGTTTGTTTTACAGAGGAGTTGTTTCTCTTTCTTTCTATAATATTGTTTGTTTTACAGAGGAGTTGTTTCTCTTTCGTTCTACGATATTGTTTGTTTTACAGAGGAGTTGTTTCTCTTTCGTTCTACGATATTGTTTGTTTTACAGAGGAGTTGTTTCTCTTTCGTTCTACGATATTGTTTGTTTTACAGAGGAGTTGTTTTTCTTTCGTTCTACAATATTGTTTGTTTTACAGAGGAGTTGTTTCTCTGTCGTTCTACGATATTGTTTGTTTTACAGAGGAGTTGTTTCTTTTTCGTTCTACGATATTGTTTGTTTTACAGAGGAGTTGTTTCTCTTTCGTTCTACGATATTGTTTGTTTTACAGAGGAGTTGTTTTTCTTTCGTTCTACGATATTGTTTGTTTTACAGAGTTGTTTCTCTTTCGTTCTACGATATTGTTTGTTTTACAGAGGAGTTGTTTCTCTGTCGTTCTACGATATTGTTTGTTTTACATAGGAGTTGTTTTTCTTTCGTTCTACTATGTTGTTTGTTTTACATAGGAGTTGTTTTTCTTTCGTTCTACGATATTGTTTGTTTTACATTTACATAGGAGTTGTTTTTCTTTCGTTCTACGATATTGTTTGTTTTACAGAGGAGTTGTTTCTCTTTCGTTCTACGATATTGTTTGTTTTACATAGGAGTTGTTTTTCTTTCGTTCTACGATATTGTTTGTTTTACAGAGGAGTTGTTTCTCTGTCGTTCTACGATATTGTTTGTTTTACAGAGTTGTTTCTCTTTTGTTCTACGATATTGTTTGTTTTACAGAGGAGTTGTTTCTCTGTCGTTCTACGATATTGTTTGTTTTACATAGGAGTTGTTTTTCTTTCGTTCTACTATATTGTTTGTTTTACAGAGGAGTTGTTTCTCTTTCGTTCTACGATATTGTTTGTTTTACAGAGGAGTTGTTTCTCTTTCGTTCTACGATATTGTTTGTTTTACAGAGGAGTTGTTTCTCTGTCGTTCTACGATATTGTTTGTTTTACATAGGAGTTGTTTTTCTTTCGTTCTACGATATTGTTTGTTTTACAGAGGAGTTGTTTCTCTGTCGTTCTACGATATTGTTTGTTTTACAGAGTTGTTTCTCTGTCGTTCTACGATATTGTTTGTTTTACAGAGGAGTTGTTTTTCTTTCGTTCTACGATATTGTTTGTTTTACAGAGGAGTTGTTTTTCTTTCGTTCTACGATATTGTTTGTTTTACAGAGGAGTTGTTTCTCTTTCATACTACGATATTGTTTGTTTTACAGAGGAGTTGTTTCTCTTTCGTTCTACGATATTGTTTGTTTTACAGAGGAGTTGTTTCTCTTTCGTTCTACTATATTGTTTGTTTTACAGAGGAGTTGTTTCTCTTTCGTTCTACGATATTGTTTGTTTTACAGAGGAGTTGTTTCTCTTTCGTTCTACTATATTGTTTGTTTTACAGAGGAGTTGTTTCTCTTTCGTTCTACGATATTGTTTGTTTTACAGAGGAGTTGTTTCTCTTTCGTTCTACGATATTGTTTGTTTTACAGAGGAGTTGTTTCTCTTTCGTTCTACGATATTGTTTGTTTTACAGAGGAGTTGTTTCTCTTTCGTTCTACGATATTGTTTGTTTTACAGAGGAGTTGTTTTTCTTTCGTTCTACGATATTGTTTGTTTTACAGAGGAGTTGTTTCTCTTTTGTTCTACTATATTGTTTGTTTTACAGAGGAGTTGTTTCTCTTTCGTTCTACCATATTGTTTGTTTTACAGAGGAGTTGTTTCTCTTTCGTTCTACTATATTGTTTGTTTTACAGAGGAGTTGTTTCTCTTTCGTTCTACGATATTGTTTGTGTTACAGAGGAGTTATTTCTCTTTCGTTCTACGATATTGTTTGTTTTACAGAGGAGTTGTTTCTCTTTCGTACAACGATATTGTTTGTTTTACAGAGGAGTTGTTTCTCTTTCGTTCTACTATATTGTTTGTTTTACAGAGGAGTTGTTTCTCTTTCGTTCTACGATATTGTTTGTTTTACAGAGGAGTTGTTTCTCTTTCGTTCTACTATATTGTTTGTTTTACAGAGGAGTTGTTTCTCTTTCGTTCTACGATATTGTTTGTTTTACAGAGGAGTTGTTTCTCTTTCGTTCTACGATATTGTTTGTTTTACAGAGGAGTTGTTTCTCTTTCATTCAACGATATTGTTTCTTTTACAGAGGAGTTGTTTCTCTTTCGTTCTACGATATTGTTTGTTTTACAGAGGAGTTGTTTCTCTTTCGTTCTACTATATTGTTTGTTTTACAGAGGAGTTGTTTCCCTTTCGTTCTACGATATTGTTTGTTTTACAGAGGAGTTGTTTCTCTTTCGTTCTACGATATTGTTTGTTTTACAGAGGAGTTGTTTCTCTTTCGTTCTACGATATTGTTTGTTTTACAGAGGAGTTGTTTCTCTTTCGTTCAACGATATTGTTTGTTTTACAGAGGAGTTGTTTATCTTTCGTTCTACTATATTGTTTGTTTTACAGAGGAGTTGTTTCTCTTTCGTTCTACGATATTGTTTGTTTTACAGAGGAGTTGTTTCTCTTTCTTTCTATAATATTGTTTGTTTTACAGAGGAGTTGTTTCTCTTTCGTTCTACGATATTGTTTGTTTTACAGAGGAGTTGTTTCTCTTTCGTTCTACGATATTGTTTGTTTTACAGAGGAGTTGTTTCTCTTTCGTTCTACGATATTGTTTGTTTTACAGAGGAGTTGTTTTTCTTTCGTTCTACAATATTGTTTGTTTTACAGAGGAGTTGTTTCTCTGTCGTTCTACGATATTGTTTGTTTTACAGAGGAGTTGTTTCTTTTTCATTCTACGATATTGTTTGTTTTACAGAGGAGTTGTTTCTCTTTCGTTCTACGATATTGTTTGTTTTACAGAGGAGTTGTTTTTCTTTCGTTCTACAATATTGTTTGTTTTACGGAGGAGTTGTTTCTCTGTCGTTCTACGATATTGTTTGTTTTACAGAGGAGTTGTTTCTCTTTCGTTCTACGATATTGTTTGTTTTACAGAGGAGTTGTTTCTCTGTCGTTCTACGATATTGTTTGTTTTACAGAGGAGTTGTTTTTCTTTCGTTCTACGATATTGTTTGTTTTACAGAGGAGTTGTTTCTCTGTCGTTCTACGATATTGTTTGTTTTACAGAGGAGTTGTTTTTCTGTCGTTCTACGATATTGTTTGTTTTACAGAGGAGTTGTTTCTCTGTCATTCTACGATATTGTTTGTTTTACAGAGGAGTTGTTTCTCTGTCGTTCTACGATATTGTTTGTTTTACAGAGGAGTTGTTTCTCTTTCGTTCTACGATATTGTTTGTTTTACAGAGGAGTTGTTTCTCTGTCGTTCTACGATATTGTTTGTTTTACAGAGGAGTTGTTTTTCTTTCGTTCTACGATATTGTTTGTTTTACAGAGGAGTTGTTTCTCTGTCGTTCTACGATATTGTTTGTTTTACATAGGAGTTGTTTTTCTTTCGTTCTACGATATTGTTTGCTTTACAGAGGAGTTGTTTCTCTGTCGTTCTACGATATTGTTTGTTTTACATAGGAGTTGTTTTTCTTTCGTTCTACGATATTGTTTGTTTTACAGAGGAGTTGTTTCTCTTTCGTTCTACGATATTGTTTGTTTTACAGAGGAGTTGTTTTTCTTTCGTTCTACGATATTGTTTGTTTTACAGAGGAGTTGTTTCTCTTTTGTTCTACTATATTGTTTGTTTTACAGAGGAGTTGTTTCTCTTTCGTTCTACCATATTGTTTGTTTTACAGAGGAGTTGTTTCTCTTTCGTTCTACTATATTGTTTGTTTTACAGAGGAGTTGTTTCTCTTTCGTTCTACGATATTGTTTGTGTTACAGAGGAGTTATTTCTCTTTCGTTCTACGATATTGTTTGTTTTACAGAGGAGTTGTTTCTCTTTCGTACAACGATATTGTTTGTTTTACAGAGGAGTTGTTTCTCTTTCGTTCTACTATATTGTTTGTTTTACAGAGGAGTTGTTTCTCTTTCGTTCTACGATATTGTTTGTTTTACAGAGGAGTTGTTTCTCTTTCGTTCTACTATATTGTTTGTTTTACAGAGGAGTTGTTTCTCTTTCGTTCTACGATATTGTTTGTTTTACAGAGGAGTTGTTTCTCTGTCGTTCTACGATATTGTTTGTTTTACAGAGGAGTTGTTTTTCTTTCGTTCTACGATATTGTTTGTTTTACAGAGGAGTTGTTTCTCTGTCGTTCTACGATATTGTTTGTTTTACAGAGGAGTTGTTTTTCTGTCGTTCTACGATATTGTTTGTTTTACAGAGGAGTTGTTTCTCTGTCATTCTACGATATTGTTTGTTTTACAGAGGAGTTGTTTCTCTGTCGTTCTACGATATTGTTTGTTTTACAGAGGAGTTGTTTCTCTTTCGTTCTACGATATTGTTTGTTTTACAGAGGAGTTGTTTCTCTGTCGTTCTACGATATTGTTTGTTTTACAGAGGAGTTGTTTTTCTTTCGTTCTACGATATTGTTTGTTTTACAGAGGAGTTGTTTCTCTGTCGTTCTACGATATTGTTTGTTTTACATAGGAGTTGTTTTTCTTTCGTTCTACGATATTGTTTGCTTTACAGAGGAGTTGTTTCTCTGTCGTTCTACGATATTGTTTGTTTTACATAGGAGTTGTTTTTCTTTCGTTCTACGATATTGTTTGTTTTACAGAGGAGTTGTTTCTCTGTCGTTCTACGATATTGTTTGTTTTACAGAGTTGTTTCTCTTTCGTTCTACGATATTGTTTGTTTTACAGAGGAGTTGTTTCTCTGTCGTTCTACGATATTGTTTGTTTTACATAGGAGTTGTTTTTCTTTCGTTCTACTATATTGTTTGTTTTACATAGGAGTTGTTTTTCTTTCGTTCTACGATATTGTTTGTTTTACAGAGGAGTTGTTTCTCTTTCGTTCTACGATATTGTTTATTTTACATAGGAGTTGTTTTTCTTTCGTTCTACGATATTGTTTGTTTTACAGAGGAGTTGTTTCTCTGTCGTTCTACGATATTGTTTGTTTTACAGAGTTGTTTCTCTTTCGTTCTACGATATTGTTTGTTTTACAGAGGAGTTGTTTCTCTGTCGTTCTACGATATTGTTTGTTTTACATAGGAGTTGTTTTTCTTTCGTTCTACGATATTGTTTGTTTTACAGAGTTGTTTCTCTTTCGTTCTACGATATTGTTTGTTTTACATAGGAGTTGTTTTTCTTTCGTTCTACGATATTGTTTGTTTTACAGAGGAGTTGTTTCTCTTTCGTTCTACGATATTGTTTGTTTTACATAGGAGTTGTTTTTCTTTCGTTCTACGATATTGTTTGTTTTACAGAGGAGTTGTTTCTCTGTCGTTCTACGATATTGTTTGTTTTACAGAGTTGTTTCTCTTTCGTTCTACGATATTGTTTGTTTTACAGAGGAGTTGTTTCTCTGTCGTTCTACGATATTGTTTGTTTTACATAGGAGTTGTTTTTCTTTCGTTCTACTATATTGTTTGTTTTACAGAGGAGTTGTTTCTCTTTTGTTCTACGATATTGTTTGTTTTACAGAGGAGTTGTTTCTTTTTCGTTCTACGATATTGTTTGTTTTACAGAGGAGTTGTTTCTCTGTCGTTCTACGATATTGTTTGTTTTACATAGGAGTTGTTTTTCTTTCGTTCTACGATATTGTTTGTTTTACAGAGGAGTTGTTTCTCTGTCGTTCTACGATATTGTTTGTTTTACAGAGTTGTTTCTCTGTCGTTCTACGATATTGTTTGTTTTACAGAGGAGTTGTTTTTCTTTCGTTCTACGATATTGTTTGTTTTACAGAGGAGTTGTTTCTCTTTCATACTACGATATTGTTTGTTTTACAGAGGAGTTGTTTCTCTTTCGTTCTATGATATTGTTTGTTTTACAGAGGAGTTGTTTCTCTTTCGTTCTACTATATTGTTTGTTTTACAGGAGTTGTTTCTCTTTCGTTCTACGATATTGTTTGTTTTACAGAGGAGTTGTTTCTCTTTCGTTCTACTATATTGTTTGTTTTACAGAGGAGTTGTTTCTCTTTCGTTCTACGATATTGTTTGTTTTACAGAGGAGTTGTTTCTCTTTCGTTCTACGATATTGTTTGTTTTACAGAGGAGTTGTTTCTCTTTCGTTCTACGATATTGTTTGTTTTACAGAGGAGTTGTTTCTCTTTCGTTCTACGATATTGTTTGTTTTACAGAGGAGTTGTTTTTCTTTCGTTCTACGATATTGTTTGTTTTACAGAGGAGTTGTTTCTCTTTTGTTCTACTATATTGTTTGTTTTACAGAGGAGTTGTTTCTCTTTCGTTCTACCATATTGTTTGTTTTACAGAGGAGTTGTTTCTCTTTCGTTCTACTATATTGTTTGTTTTACAGAGGAGTTGTTTCTCTTTCGTTCTACGATATTGTTTGTGTTACAGAGGAGTTATTTCTCTTTCGTTCTACGATATTGTTTGTTTTACAGAGGAGTTGTTTCTCTTTCGTTCAACGATATTGTTTGTTTTACAGAGGAGTTGTTTCTCTTTCGTTCTACTATATTGTTTGTTTTACAGAGGAGTTGTTTCTCTTTCGTTCTACGATATTGTTTGTTTTACAGAGGAGTTGTTTCTCTTTCGTTCTACTATATTGTTTGTTTTACAGAGGAGTTGTTTCTCTTTCGTTCTACGATATTGTTTGTTTTACAAAGGAGTTGTTTCTCTTTCGTTCTACGATATTGTTTGTTTTACAGAGGAGTTGTTTCTCTTTCATTCAACGATATTGTTTGTTTTACAGAGGAGTTGTTTCTCTTTCGTTCTACGATATTGTTTGTTTTACAGAGGAGTTGTTTCTCTTTCGTTCTACTATATTGTTTGTTTTACAGAGGAGTTGTTTCTCTTTCGTTCTACGATATTGTTTGTTTTACAGAGGAGTTGTTTCTCTTTCGTTCTACGATATTGTTTGTTTTACAGAGGAGTTGTTTCTCTTTCGTTCTACGATATTGTTTGTTTTACAGAGGAGTTGTTTCTCTTTCGTTCAACGATATTGTTTGTTTTACAGAGGAGTTGTTTCTCTTTCGTTCTACTATATTGTTTGTTTTACAGAGGAGTTGTTTCTCTTTCGTTCTACGATATTGTTTGTTTTACAGAGGAGTTGTTTCTCTTTCTTTCTATAATATTGTTTGTTTTACAGAGGAGTTGTTTCTCTTTCGTTCTACGATATTGTTTGTTTTACAGAGGAGTTGTTTCTCTTTCGTTCTACGATATTGTTTGTTTTACAGAGGAGTTGTTTCTCTTTCGTTCTACGATATTGTTTGTTTTACAGAGGAGTTGTTTTTCTTTCGTTCTACAATATTGTTTGTTTTACAGAGGAGTTGTTTCTCTGTCGTTCTACGATATTGTTTGTTTTACAGAGGAGTTGTTTCTTTTTCGTTCTACGATATTGTTTGTTTTACAGAGGAGTTGTTTCTCTTTCGTTCTACGATATTGTTTGTTTTACAGAGGAGTTGTTTTTCTTTCGTTCTACGATATTGTTTGTTTTACAGAGTTGTTTCTCTTTCGTTCTACGATATTGTTTGTTTTACAGAGGAGTTGTTTCTCTGTCGTTCTACGATATTGTTTGTTTTACATAGGAGTTGTTTTTCTTTCGTTCTACTATGTTGTTTGTTTTACATAGGAGTTGTTTTTCTTTCGTTCTACGATATTGTTTGTTTTACATAGGAGTTGTTTTTCTTTCGTTCTACGATATTGTTTGTTTTACAGAGGAGTTGTTTCTCTTTCGTTCTACGATATTGTTTGTTTTACATAGGAGTTGTTTTTCTTTCGTTCTACGATATTGTTTGTTTTACAGAGGAGTTGTTTCTCTGTCGTTCTACGATATTGTTTGTTTTACAGAGTTGTTTCTCTTTCGTTCTACGATATTGTTTGTTTTACAGAGGAGTTGTTTCTCTGTCGTTCTACGATATTGTTTGTTTTACATAGGAGTTGTTTTTCTTTCGTTCTACTATATTGTTTGTTTTACAGAGGAGTTGTTTCTCTTTCGTTCTACGATATTGTTTGTTTTACAGAGGAGTTGTTTCTCTTTCGTTCTACGATATTGTTTGTTTTACAGAGGAGTTGTTTCTCTGTTGTTCTACGATATTGTTTGTTTTACATAGGAGTTGTTTTTCTTTCGTTCTACGATATTGTTTGTTTTACAGAGGAGTTGTTTCTCTGTCGTTCTACGATATTGTTTGTTTTACAGAGTTGTTTCTCTGTCGTTCTACGATATTGTTTGTTTTACAGAGGAGTTGTTTTTCTTTCGTTCTACGATATTGTTTGTTTTACAGAGGAGTTGTTTTTCTTTCGTTCTACGATATTGTTTGTTTTACAGAGGAGTTGTTTCTCTTTCATACTACGATATTGTTTGTTTTACAGAGGAGTTGTTTCTCTTTCGTTCTACGATATTGTTTGTTTTACAGAGGAGTTGTTTCTCTTTCGTTCTACTATATTGTTTGTTTTACAGAGGAGTTGTTTCTCTTTCGTTCTACGATATTGTTTGTTTTACAGAGGAGTTGTTTCTCTTTCGTTCTACTATATTGTTTGTTTTACAGAGGAGTTGTTTCTCTTTCGTTCTACGATATTGTTTGTTTTACAGAGGAGTTGTTTCTCTTTCATTCTACGATATTGTTTGTTTTACAGAGGAGTTGTTTCTCTTTCGTTCTACGATATTGTTTGTTTTACAGAGGAGTTGTTTCTCTTTCGTTCTACGATATTGTTTGTTTTACAGAGGAGTTGTTTTTCTTTCGTTCTATGATATTGTTTGTTTTACAGAGGAGTTGTTTCTCTTTTGTTATACTATATTGTTTGTTTTACAGAGGAGTTGTTTCTCTTTCGTTCTACCATATTGTTTGTTTTACAGAGGAGTTGTTTCTCTTTCGTTCTACTATATTGTTTGTTTTACAGAGGAGTTGTTTCTCTTTCGTTCTACGATATTGTTTGTGTTACAGAGGAGTTATTTCTCTTTCGTTCTACGATATTGTTTGTTTTACAGAGGAGTTGTTTCTCTTTCGTTCAACGATATTGTTTGTTTTACAGAGGAGTTGTTTCTCTTTCGTTCTACTATATTGTTTGTTTTACAGAGGAGTTGTTTCTCTTTCGTTCTACGATATTGTTTGTTTTACAGAGGAGTTGTTTCTCTTTCGTTCTACTATATTGTTTGTTTTACAGAGGAGTTGTTTCTCTTTCGTTCTACGATATTGTTTGTTTTACAGAGGAGTTGTTTCTCTTTCGTTCTACGATATTGTTTGTTTTACAGAGGAGTTGTTTCTCTTTCATTCAACGATATTGTTTGTTTTACAGAGGAGTTGTTTCTCTTTCGTTCTACGATATTGTTTGTTTTACAGAGGAGTTGTTTCTCTTTCGTTCTACTATATTGTTTGTTTTACAGAGGAGTTGTTTCTCTTTCGTTCTACGATATTGTTTGTTTTACAGAGGAGTTGTTTCTCTTTCGCTCTACGATATTGTTTGTTTTACAGAGGAGTTGTTTCTCTTTCGTTCTACGATATTGTTTGTTTTACAGAGGAGTTGTTTCTCTTTCGTTCAACGATATTGTTTGTTTTACAGAGGAGTTGTTTCTCTTTCGTTCTACTATATTGTTTGTTTTACAGAGGAGTTGTTTCTCTTTCGTTCTACGATATTGTTTGTTTTACAGAGGAGTTGTTTCTCTTTCTTTCTATAATATTGTTTGTTTTACAGAGGAGTTGTTTCTCTTTCGTTCTACGATATTGTTTGTTTTACAGAGGAGTTGTTTCTCTTTCGTTCTACGATATTGTTTGTTTTACAGAGGAGTTGTTTCTCTTTCGTTCTACGATATTGTTTGTTTTACAGAGGAGTTGTTTTTCTTTCGTTCTACAATATTGTTTGTTTTACAGAGGAGTTGTTTCTCTGTCGTTCTACGATATTGTTTGTTTTACAGAGGAGTTGTTTCTTTTTCATTCTACGATATTGTTTGTTTTACAGAGGAGTTGTTTCTCTTTCGTTCTACGATATTGTTTGTTTTACAGAGGAGTTGTTTTTCTTTCGTTCTACAATATTGTTTGTTTTACGGAGGAGTTGTTTCTCTGTCGTTCTACGATATTGTTTGTTTTACAGAGGAGTTGTTTCTCTTTCGTTCTACGATATTGTTTGTTTTACAGAGGAGTTGTTTCTCTGTCGTTCTACGATATTGTTTGTTTTACAGAGGAGTTGTTTTTCTTTCGTTCTACGATATTGTTTGTTTTACAGAGGAGTTGTTTCTCTGTCGTTCTACGATATTGTTTGTTTTACAGAGGAGTTGTTTTTCTGTCGTTCTACGATATTGTTTGTTTTACAGAGGAGTTGTTTCTCTGTCATTCTACGATATTGTTTGTTTTACAGAGGAGTTGTTTCTCTGTCGTTCTACGATATTGTTTGTTTTACAGAGGAGTTGTTTCTCTTTCGTTCTACGATATTGTTTGTTTTACAGAGGAGTTGTTTCTCTGTCGTTCTACGATATTGTTTGTTTTACAGAGGAGTTGTTTTTCTTTCGTTCTACGATATTGTTTGTTTTACAGAGGAGTTGTTTCTCTGTCGTTCTATGATATTGTTTGTTTTACATAGGAGTTGTTTTTCTTTCGTTCTACGATATTGTTTGTTTTACAGAGGAGTTGTTTCTCTGTCGTTCTACGATATTGTTTGTTTTACATAGGAGTTGTTTTTCTTTCGTTCTACGATATTGTTTGTTTTACAGAGGAGTTGTTTCTCTGTCGTTCTACGATATTGTTTGTGTTACAGAGGAGTTATTTCTCTTTCGTTCTACGATATTGTTTGTTTTACAGAGGAGTTGTTTCTCTTTCGTTCAACGATATTGTTTGTTTTACAGAGGAGTTGTTTCTCTTTCGTTCTACTATATTGTTTGTTTTACAGAGGAGTTGTTTCTCTTTCGTTCTACGATATTGTTTGTTTTACAGAGGAGTTGTTTCTCTTTCGTTCTACTATATTGTTTGTTTTACAGAGGAGTTGTTTCTCTTTCGTTCTACGATATTGTTTGTTTTACAGAGGAGTTGTTTCTCTTTCGTTCTACGATATTGTTTGTTTTACAGAGGAGTTGTTTCTCTTTCATTCAACGATATTGTTTGTTTTACAGAGGAGTTGTTTCTCTTTCGTTCTACGATATTGTTTGTTTTACAGAGGAGTTGTTTCTCTTTCGTTCTACTATATTGTTTGTTTTACAGAGGAGTTGTTTCTCTTTCGTTCTACGATATTGTTTGTTTTACAGAGGAGTTGTTTCTCTTTCGCTCTACGATATTGTTTGTTTTACAGAGGAGTTGTTTCTCTTTCGTTCTACGATATTGTTTGTTTTACAGAGGAGTTGTTTCTCTTTCGTTCAACGATATTGTTTGTTTTACAGAGGAGTTGTTTCTCTTTCGTTCTACTATATTGTTTGTTTTACAGAGGAGTTGTTTCTCTTTCGTTCTACGATATTGTTTGTTTTACAGAGGAGTTGTTTCTCTTTCTTTCTATAATATTGTTTGTTTTACAGAGGAGTTGTTTCTCTTTCGTTCTACGATATTGTTTGTTTTACAGAGGAGTTGTTTCTCTTTCGTTCTACGATATTGTTTGTTTTACAGAGGAGTTGTTTCTCTTTCGTTCTACGATATTGTTTGTTTTACAGAGGAGTTGTTTTTCTTTCGTTCTACAATATTGTTTGTTTTACAGAGGAGTTGTTTCTCTGTCGTTCTACGATATTGTTTGTTTTACAGAGGAGTTGTTTCTTTTTCATTCTACGATATTGTTTGTTTTACAGAGGAGTTGTTTCTCTTTCGTTCTACGATATTGTTTGTTTTACAGAGGAGTTGTTTTTCTTTCGTTCTACAATATTGTTTGTTTTACGGAGGAGTTGTTTCTCTGTCGTTCTACGATATTGTTTGTTTTACAGAGGAGTTGTTTCTCTTTCGTTCTACGATATTGTTTGTTTTACAGAGGAGTTGTTTCTCTGTCGTTCTACGATATTGTTTGTTTTACAGAGGAGTTGTTTTTCTTTCGTTCTACGATATTGTTTGTTTTACAGAGGAGTTGTTTCTCTGTCGTTCTACGATATTGTTTGTTTTACAGATGAGTTGTTTTTCTGTCGTTCTACGATATTGTTTGTTTTACAGAGGAGTTGTTTCTCTGTCATTCTACGATATTGTTTGTTTTACAGAGGAGTTGTTTCTCTGTCGTTCTACGATATTGTTTGTTTTACAGAGGAGTTGTTTCTCTTTCGTTCTACGATATTGTTTGTTTTACAGAGGAGTTGTTTCTCTGTCGTTCTACGATATTGTTTGTTTTACAGAGGAGTTGTTTTTCTTTCGTTCTACGATATTGTTTGTTTTACAGAGGAGTTGTTTCTCTGTCGTTCTATGATATTGTTTGTTTTACATAGGAGTTGTTTTTCTTTCGTTCTACGATATTGTTTGTTTTACAGAGGAGTTGTTTCTCTGTCGTTCTACGATATTGTTTGTTTTACATAGGAGTTGTTTTTCTTTCGTTCTACGATATTGTTTGTTTTACAGAGGAGTTGTTTCTCTGTCGTTCTACGATATTGTTTGTTTTACAGAGTTGTTTCTCTTTCGTTCTACGATATTGTTTGTTTTACAGAGGAGTTGTTTCTCTGTCGTTCTACGATATTGTTTGTTTTACATAGGAGTTGTTTTTCTTTCGTTCTACTATATTGTTTGTTTTACATAGGAGTTGTTTTTCTTTCGTTCTACGATATTGTTTGTTTTACAGAGGAGTTGTTTCTCTTTCGTTCTACGATATTGTTTGTTTTACATAGGAGTTGTTTTTCTTTCGTTCTACGATATTGTTTGTTTTACAGAGGAGTTGTTTCTCTGTCGTTCTACGATATTGTTTGTTTTACAGAGTTGTTTCTCTTTCGTTCTACGATATTGTTTGTTTTACAGAGGAGTTGTTTCTCTGTCGTTCTACGATATTGTTTGTTTTACATAGGAGTTGTTTTTCTTTCGTTCTACGATATTGTTTGTTTTACAGAGTTGTTTCTCTTTCGTTCTACAATATTGTTTGTTTTACAGAGGAGTTGTTTCTCTGTCGTTCTACGATATTGTTTGTTTTACATAGGAGTTGTTTTTCTTTCGTTCTACTATATTGTTTGTTTTACATAGGAGTTGTTTTTCTTTCGTTCTACGATATTGTTTGTTTTACATAGGAGTTGTTTTTCTTTCGTTCTACGATATTGTTTGTTTTACAGAGGAGTTGTTTCTCTTTCGTTCTATGATATTGTTTGTTTTACATAGGAGTTGTTTTTCTTTCGTTCTACGATATTGTTTGTTTTACAGAGGAGTTGTTTCTCTGTCGTTCTACGATATTGTTTGTTTTACAGAGTTGTTTCTCTTTCGTTCTACGATATTGTTTGTTTTACAGAGGAGTTGTTTCTCTGTCGTTCTACGATATTGTTTGTTTTACATAGGAGTTGTTTTTCTTTCGTTCTACTATATTGTTTGTTTTACAGAGGAGTTGTTTCTCTTTCGTTCTACGATATTGTTTGTTTTACAGAGGAGTTGTTTCTCTTTCGTTCTACGATATTGTTTGTTTTACAGAGGAGTTGTTTCTCTGTCGTTCTACGATATTGTTTGTTTTACATAGGAGTTGTTTTTCTTTCGTTCTACGATATTGTTTGTTTTACAGAGGAGTTGTTTCTCTGTCGTTCTACGATATTGTTTGTTTTACAGAGTTGTTTCTCTGTCGTTCTACGATATTGTTTGTTTTACAGAGGAGTTGTTTTTCTTTCGTTCTACGATATTGTTTGTTTTACAGAGGAGTTGTTTTTCTTTCGTTCTACGATATTGTTTGTTTTACAGAGGAGTTGTTTCTCTTTCGTACTACGATATTGTTTGTTTTACAGAGGAGTTGTTTCTCTTTCGTTCTACGATATTGTTTGTTTTACAGAGGAGTTGTTTCTCTTTCGTACTACGATATTGTTTGTTTTACAGAGGAGTTGTTTCTCTGTCGTTCTATGATATTGTTTGTTTTACAGAGGAGTTGTTTCTCTTTCGTTCTACGATATTGTTTGTTTTACAGAGGAGTTGTTTCTCTGTCGTTCTACGATATTGTTTGTTTTACAGAGGAGTTGTTTCTCTTTCGTTCTACGATATTGTTTGTTTTACAGAGGAGTTGTTTCTCTTTCGTTCTACGATATTGTTTGTTTTACAGAGGAGTTGTTTCTCTTTCGTTCTACGATATTGTTTGTTTTACAGAGGAGTTGTTTCTCTTTCGTACTACGATATTGTTTGTTTTACAGAGGAGTTGTTTCTCTGTCGTTCTACGATATTGTTTGTTTTACAGAGGAGTTGTTTCTCTTTCGTTCTACGATATTGTTTGTTTTACAGAGGAGTTGTTTCTCTTTCGTTCTACGATATTGTTTGTTTTACAGAGGAGTTGTTTCTCTTTCGTTCTACGATATTGTTTGTTTTACAGAGGAGTTGTTTCTCTTTCGTACTACGATATTGTTTGTTTTACAGAGGAGTTGTTTCTCTTTCGTACTACGATATTGTTTGTTTTACAGAGGAGTTGTTTCTCTGTCATTCTACGATATTGTTTGTTTTACAGAGGAGTTGTTTCTCTTTCATTCAACGATATTGTTTGTTTTACAGAGGAGTTGTTTCTCTTTCGTTCTACGATATTGTTTGTTTTACAGAGGAGTTGTTTCTCTTTCGTTCTACGATATTGTTTGTTTTACAGAGGAGTTGTTTCTCTTTCGTTCTACGATATTGTTTGTTTTACAGAGGAGTTGTTTCTCTTTCGTTCTACGATATTGTTCTCGACTTCGTTTTAATGGATTCCTTCGATGACTTAGAGAATCCACCATCGGCTGTCGTCGCAGCCATCCAAAACCGATGGTTAAGCGATTCCTTTAAACAACGGGTTAGTTAAGTTATATCTGTTCATTATTCATATCCATACTATTAGATACAAGTGTTTATGGATATTTTACCGATAAATGAATAATTTATTGTAAATGTTATATGACGGTACTTTAAATATCCCGCTAATTAACACTTAACATGTATTTCTACGCGACACATCATCCCCCTAGGGAGGTAAATCGTCCATATTATTATTATCCTCTAAAATTCGGATAGAAAAACAACTTCTGCCACTGATATTGTATTTATTCTTGGCCATACATCGTAACAATTCACAACAGAGAACAGTGAACATCTTACCTCAGTGAACATCTTGAAATAGCAGTACTATTAGACATTAGGCCTAATACAGATGAAACTGAAAGTTTTTTTTGTACATTGCTGTACAATATTTTCCGACTTGCTGATAACTAAAAGTAACCAATCACAGGTCAGATAGTCAAAATATAGAACATGGCATGGGACATATATTGTGGCCGACGTTGCGACTGAACGATATATGATTTACCAGTGGAACAGGGGTGGGGGTGGGGGCTTTTTAGTTAAATCTGAAATCCGGGGAATCCTGCTTCTTTTGGGTTTAACATATCGGCCATGAAGACGATAGTCCCCGCGAGACCTTCGTACATCGAGTTGGGTCTGTCTGGGGTGCGGCATCCGTGGGTGCCGTGATCGAGGCACCATCTGGCGAACTGGCACGCTCGGTGCAGGTGCTTGGTATCCATGGTAACGCGGTACAACGCTAGGAAGGTGTAGGCGTTACCGGCCACGCCGTGACACAGACCGTAACCCTTGGTTACGAGTCCCCACTCCCAGACAACTTGTCCGCATTGAAGCGCCGCCGCGAGGTATTTATCTAAGGAGGTTAGTTTATAGACCTCTAGAAGCGTGAACACCACCCCCGGTGCACCGTGGCACCATTGCACCAGACGATCCTTGTCGTTGCCTAGAGACGAGGGCAGGTTACCAGACGGGAACTGCTTATCGATAAGGAAGTCGGTAGACAGTAGAATATCTTTGGTGGAATTACCGCCGGATATCCTACCGGATAATATCAGAGTGTGGATAATCCCGCTGAGACCATGGGCCGCCCCTAAATATCCTTTGTCGTGCCATTCGTACATCAACGGGGTCGCTAGTTTATTCTTTGTCGCGAATTGGTAACCGGAATAAAGAATCGCGTTAACAGTTTTATCGATAATATCACTTTTTATAGAATTCTCACCGATATATCGTTTCACGAATAACAGACTATACAGATATCCAGCTCTACCGTATAGAATCTCGTTTGGAATATCGGAACGATCTTCTTCGTTTACGATATGCGAAATCTGCTCCAGTTGCGCTACGCATTGTAAGCTTTGTTGTTGGCGATCCAGTTTATGGTATAGCACGGCGCCTAATGCCAGAGGGCCGGCGTCTCCACAGAGGAAGGTGTACCGACGTCCGTTTAAACCTCGTAAAGGTTTATCGATGATAGTTAAGGATTTCTCTAGGTATTCCCTACTTTGCGCGCCGGTAAAGTATTTCTCGGATAGTATGAAATAGAGCAACCCATATCCAGATACCCCGGTGTATATTGACGTATCTTTGTGGTCTTTACTGTCGCTGTTTATCTTTCTACTCAAGGATATAAGTTGCCGAGAAATGAATGAAGATACTTCCGATTTAAATTGGTCGGTTATAATTTCGTTTTCACTGCATCGCGATTTCGGATAATCAGAGAGTTTATTTACAAATTCTCTGGAATTGTCGCCCATAATACAAATCAAGACATTCAATTATAATAGAATAGTAACTTAAAATAAGTTTACAAAATAATATCGTAGGCCTACCTACGTAACGTAATTAGGTACCGAGACTATCATTGGGGCAGAGGACCGGGTATTCTACTGACCGGACCCGAAAGGTTTTATAAAGAGGAGAACTCCGCCTCCCTATGGTTGGAATCAATATTCGATTCGATTAATGTTGACGATTATCGCGGTGCTTACAACTGTTTGCATGGGTAAACAAAAGTGCACAGTGTTGTCCTTGTCGCTTGACTAAATTACTGAAGTTTATGGTTTGAGCTGATCTGCCTTCGAACTTCCTAAATCATTACAGTTAATTAAAGGCAGATTTTTTAAGTAGCAAACTTGTTTAAATTTGCCGCCCTGTTACTTTTTATAAGTAAATCATTATGATTGGTTTGTTCTGATTCTTACCCATTCTCGGAATAAATAATAAACAACAGATAACCATTTACCATATTTACTGCGTTTAAATATTAAATATCTGACCTCAATTTATTAGGATTGCAATAGAGGCGAGAATTGACAGCTGTAGTATTCGTTTGCAGGACGAAATCCCTTGAAACATGTTTCTTGCTATTACACTTTAACTCTTAAGGAGAATAATTATTATACAGTTTCTAAAGTTATTTGCTGTAATGCCACATAGATTTGCCTGCTGTTGCTGGAAATACACTTGATGATTCCGATGCGTTATTTTATGACTGCAATTTTTGTCCTTATGGCCTTATAAAACAACTCATATACCCACGACTTCTTCTGTCCACGACTACCTTGACTGTCATCATTTTATTCCAGTCTCTGTCCACTGCTACCTGGACCGTTATCCTTTATTCCAGTCTTTGTCCACTGCTACCTGGACCGTTATCCTTTTATTGCAGGTTCTGTCCACTGCTACCTGGACCGTTATCCTTTTATTGCAGGCTCTGTCCACTGCTACCTGGACCGTTATCCTTTTATTTCAGGCTCTGTCCACTGCTACCTGGACCGTTATCCTTTATTCCAGTCTTTGTCCACTGCTACCTGGATCGTTATCCTTTATTTCAGTCTTTGTCCACTGCTACCTGGACCGTTATCCTTTATTCCAGTCTTTGTCCACTGCTACCTGGACCGTTATCCTTTATTTCAGGCTCTGTCCACCGCTACCTGGACCGTTTTCCTTTTATTCCAGGCTCTGTCCACTGCTACCTGGACCGTTATCCTTTATTCCAGTCTTTGTCCACTGCTACCTGGACCGTTATCCTTTATTCCAGTCTTTGTCCACTGCTACCTGGACCGTTATCCTTTATTCCAGTCTTTGTCCACTGCTACCTGGACCGTTATCCTTTATTCCAGTCTTTATCCACTGCTACCTGGACCGTTATCCTTTATTCCAGGCTCTGTCCACTGCTACCTGGGCCGTTATCCTTTATTCCAGTCTTTGTCCACTGCTACCTGGACCGTTATCCTTTATTCCAGTCTTTGTCCACTGCTACCTGGACCGTTATCCTTTATTTCAGTCTTTGTCCACTGCTACCTGGACCGTTATCCTTTATTCCAGTCTTTGTCCACTGCTACCTGGACCGTTATCCTTTATTCCAGTCTTTGTCCACTGCTACCTGGACCGTTATCCTTTATTCCAGTCTTTGTCCACTGCTACCTGGACCGTTATCCTTTATTCCAGTCTTTGTCCACTGCTACCTGGACCGTTATCCTTTATTCCAGTCTTTGTCCACTGCTACATGGACCGTTATACTTTTATTCCAGGCTCTGTCCACTGCTACCTGGACCGTTATCCTTTATTCCAGTCTTTGTCCACTGCTACCTGGACCGTTATCCTTTATTCCAGTCTTTGTCCATTGCTACCTGGACCGTTATACCTTTATTCCAGGCTCTGTCCACTGCTACCTGGACCGTTATAATTTTATTCCAGGCTCTGTCCACTGCTATTTGGACCGTTATCCTTTAATTCAGGCTCTATCCACTGCTATCTGGACCGTTATCCTTTTATTTCATGCTCTGTCCACCGCTACCTGGACAGTTATACTTTTATTCCAGGCTCTGTCCACTGCTACCTGGACCGTTATCCTTTAATTCAGGCTCTGTCCACAGCTATCTGGACCGTTATCCTTTTATTTCAGGCTCTGTCCACCGTTACCCCAACCGTTTTCCTTTTATTCCAGGCTCTGCCCATTGCTACCTGGACCGTTATCCTTTAATTCAGGCTCTGTCCACAGCTATCTGGACCGTTATCCTTTTATTTCAGGCTCTGTCCACCGTTACCTGGACCGTTTTCCTTTTATTCCAGGCTCTGCCCATTGCTACCTGGACCGTTATCCTTTAATTCAGCCTCTGTCCACAGCTATCTGGACCGTTATCCTTTTATTTCAGGCTCTGTCCACCGTTACCTGGACCGTTTTCCTTTTATTCCAGGCTCTGCCCATTGCTACCTGGACCGTTATCCTTTAATTCAGGCTCTGTCCACAGCTATCTGGACCGTTATCCTTTTATTTCAGGCTCTGTCCACCGTTACCTGGACCGTTTTCCTTTTATTCCAGGCTCTGCCCATTGCTACCTGGACCGTTATCCTTTAATTCAGGCTCTGTCCACAGCTATCTGGACCGTTATCCTTTTATTTCAGGCTCTGTCCACCGTTACCTGGACCGTTTTCCTTTTATTCCAGGCTCTGCCCATTGCTACCTGGACCGTTATACCTTTATTCCAGGCTCTGTCCACTGCTACCTGGACCGTTATCCTTTATTCCAGTCTTTGTCAACTGCTACCTGGACCGTTATCCTTTATTCCAGTCTTTGTCCACTGCTACCTGGACCGTTATCCTTTATTCCAGGCTCTGTCCACTGCTACCTGGACCGTTATCCTTTATTCCAGTCTTTGTCCACTGCTACCTGGACCGTTATCCTTTATTCCAGGCTCTGTCCACTGCTACCTGGACCGTTATCCTTTATTCCAGTCTTTGTCCACTGCTACCTGGACCGTTATCCTTTATTCCAGTCGTTGTCCACTGCTACCTGGACCGTTATACTTTTATTCCAGGCTCTGTCCACTGCTACCTGGACCGTTATCCTTTATTCCAGTCTTTGTCCACAGCTATCTGGACCGTTATACTTTTATTCCAGGCTCTGTCCACTGCTACCTGGACCGTTATACTTTTATTCCAGGCTCTGTCCACTGCTACCTGGACCGTTATCCTTTATTCCAGTCTTTGTCCACTGCTACCTGGACTGTTATACTTTTATTCCAGGCTCTGTCCACTGCTACCTGGACCGTTATAATTTTATTCCAGGCTCTGTCCAGTGCTATTTGGACCGTTATCCTTTAATTCAGGCTCTGTCCACTGCTATCTGGACCGTTATCCTTTTATTTCATGCTCTGTCCACCGCTACCTGGACAGTTATACTTTTATTCCAGGCTCTGTCCACTGCTACCTGGACCGTTATCCTTTAATTCAGGCTCTGTCCACAGCTATCTGGACCGTTATCCTTTTATTTCAGGCTCTGTCCACCGTTACCTGGACCGTTTTCCTTTTATTCCAGGCTCTGCCCATTGCTACCTGGACCGTTATCCTTTAATTCAGGCTCTGTCCACAGCTATCTGGACCGTTATCCTTTTATTTCAGGCTCTGTCCACCGTTACCTGGACCGTTTTCCTTTTATTCCAGGCTCTGCCCATTGCTACCTGGACCGTTATCCTTTAATTCAGGCTCTGTCCACAGCTATCTGGACCGTTATCCTTTTATTTCAGGCTCTGTCCACCGCTACCTGGACAGTTATACTTTTATTCCAGGCTCTGTCCACTGCTACCTGGACCGTTATCCTTTAATTCAGGCTCTGTCCACAGCTATCTGGACCGTTATCCTTTTATTTCAGGCTCTGTCCACCGTTACCTGGACCGTTTTCCTTTTATTCCAGGCTCTGCCCATTGCTACCTGGACCGTTATCCTTTAATTCAGGCTCTGTCCACAGCTATCTGGACCGTTATCCTTTTATTTCAGGCTCTTTCCACCGTTACCTGGACCGTTTTCCTTTTATTCCAGGCTCTGCCCATTGCTACCTGGACCGTTATCCTTTAATTCAGGCTCTGTCCACAACTATCTGGACCGTTATCCTTTTATTTCAGGCTCTGTCCACCGTTACCTGGACCGTTTTCCTTTTATTCCAGGCTCTGCCCATTGCTACCTGGACCGTTATCCTTTAATTCAGGCTCTGTCCACAGCATCTGGACCGTTATCCTTTTATTTCAGGCTCTGTCCACCGTTACCTGGACCGTTTTCCTTTTATTCCAGGCTCTGCCCATTGCTACCTGGACCGTTATCCTTTAATTCAGGCTCTGTCCACAACTATCTGGACCGTTATCCTTTTATTTCAGGCTCTGTCCACCGTTACCGTTACCTGGACCGTTTTCCTTTTATTCCAGGCTCTGCCCATTGCTACCTGGACCGTTATCCTTTAATTCAGGCTCTGTCCACAGCATCTGGACCGTTATCCTTTTATTTCAGGCTCTGTCCACCGTTACCTGGACCGTTTTCCTTTTATTCCAGGCTCTGCCCATTGCTACCTGGACCGTTATACCTTTATTCCAGGCTCTGTCCACTGCTACCTGGACCGTTATCCTTTATTCCAGTCTTTGTCCACTGCTACCTGGACCGTTATCCTTTATTCCAGTCTTTGTCCACTGCTACCTGGACCGTTATCCTTTATTCCAGGCTCTGTCCACTGCTACCTGGACCGTTATCCTTTATTCCAGTCTTTGTCCACTGCTACCTGGACCGTTATCCTTTATTCCAGGCTCTGTCCACTGCTACCTGGACCGTTATCCTTTATTCCAGTCTTTGTCCACTGCTACCTGGACCGTTATCCTTTATTCCAGTCGTTGTCACTGCTACCTGGACCGTTATACTTTTATTCCAGGCTCTGTCCACTGCTACCTGGACCGTTATCCTTTATTCCAGTCTTTGTCCACAGCTATCTGGACCGTTATACTTTTATTCCAGGCTCTGTCCACTGCTACCTGGACCGTTATACTTTTATTCCAGGCTCTGTCCACTGCTACCTGGACCGTTATCCTTTATTCCAGTCTTTGTCCACTGCTACCTGGACTGTTATACTTTTATTCCAGGCTCTGTCCACTGTTACCTGGACCGTTATACTTTTATTCCAGGCTCTGTCCACTGCTATTTGGACCGTTTTCCTTTTATTTCAGGCTCTGTCCACCGCTACCTGGACCGTTATACTTTTATTCCAGGCTCTGTCCACTGCTATTTGGACCGTTATCCTTTAATTCAGGCTCTGTCCACTGCTATCTGGACCGTTATCCTTTTATTTCAGGCTCTGTCCACCGCTACCTGGACAGTTATACTTTTATTCCAGGCTCTGTCCACTGCTATTTGGACAGTTATCCTTTATTTCAGGCTCTGTCCACCGCTACCTGGACCGTTATACTTTTATTCCAGGCTCTGTCCACTGCTACCTGGACCGTTATCCTTTATTCCAGTCTTTGTCCACTGCTACCTGGACCGTTATCCTTTTATTTCAGGCTCTGTCCACCGTTACCTGGACCGTTATACTTTTATTCCAGGCTCTGTCCACTGCTATTTGGACAGTTATCCTTTATTTCAGGCTCTGTCCACCGCTACCTGGACCGTTATACTTTTATTCCAGGCTCTGTCCACTGCTACCTGGACCGTTATCCTTTAATTCAGGCTCTGTCCACAGCTATCTGGACCGTTATCCTTTTATTTCAGGCCCTGTCCACCGCTACCTGGACCGTTATACTTTTATTCCAGGCTCTGTCCACGGCTATTTGGACAGTTATCCTTTATTTCAGGCTATGTCCACCGCTACCTGGACCGTTATACTTTTATTCCAGGCTCTGTCCACTGCTACCTGGACCGTTATCCTTTATTCCAGTCTTTGTCCACTGCTATCTGGACCGTTATCCTTTTATTTCAGGCTCTGTCCACCGCTACCTGGACCGTTATACTTTTATTCCAGGCTCTGTCCACTGCTATTTGGACAGTTATCCTTTATTTCAGGCTCTGTCCACCGCTACCTGGACCGTTATACTTTTATTCCAGGCTCTGTCCACTGCTACCTGGACCGTTATCCTTTAATTCAGGCTCTGTCCACAGCTATCTGGACCGTTATCCTTTTATTTCAGGCCCTGTCCACCGCTACCTGGACCGTTATACTTTTATTCCAGGCTCTGTCCACTGCTATTTGGACAGTTATCCTTTATTTCAGGCTCTGTCCACCGCTACCTGGACCGTTATACTTTTATTCCAGGCTCTGTCCACTGCTATTTGGACAGTTATCCTTTATTTCAGGCTCTGTCCACTGCTACCTGGACCGTTATCCTTTAATTCAGGCTCTGTCCACTGCTACCTGGACCGTTATCCTTTAATTCAGGCTCTGTCCACTGCTATCTGTACCGTTATCCTTTATTTCAGGCTCTGTCCACTGCTACCTGGACCGTTATCCTTTAATTCAGGCTCTGTCCACTGCTATCTGTACCGTTATCCTTTATTTCAGGCTCTGTCCACCGCTACCTGGACCGTTATACTTTTATTCCAGGCTCTGTCCACTGCTATTTGGACAGTTATCCTTTATTTCAGGCTCTGTCCACTGCTACCTGGACCGTTATCCTTTAATTCAGGCTCTGTCCACTGCTATCTGTACCGTTATCCTTTTATTTCAGGCTCTGTCCACCGCTACCTGGACCGTTATACTTTTATTCCAGGCTCTGTCCACTGCTATTTGGACAGTTATCCTTTATTTCAGGCTCTGTCCACCGCTACCTGGACCGTTATACTTTTATTCCAGGCTCTGTCCACTGCTACCTGGACCGTTATCCTTTATTCCAGTCTTTGTCCACTGCTATCTGGACCGTTATCCTTTTATTTCAGGCTCTGTCCACCGCTACCTGGACCGTTATACTTTTATTCCAGGCTCTGTCCACTGCTATTTGGACAGTTATCCTTTATTTCAGGCTCTGTCCACCGCTACCTGGACCGTTATACTTTTATTCCAGGCTCTGTCCACTGCTACCTGGACCGTTATCCTTTAATTCAGGCTCTGTCCACAGCTATCTGGACCGTTATCCTTTTATTTCAGGCCCTGTCCACCGCTACCTGGACCGTTATACTTTTATTCCAGGCTCTGTCCACTGCTATTTGGACAGTTATCCTTTATTTCAGGCTCTGTCCACCGCTACCTGGACCGTTATACTTTTATTCCAGGCTCTGTCCACTGCTACCTGGACCGTTATCCTTTATTCCAGTCTTTGTCCACTGCTATCTGGACCGTTATCCTTTTATTTCAGGCTCTGTCCACCGCTACCTGGACCGTTATACTTTTATTCCAGGCTCTGTCCACTGCTATTTGGACAGTTATCCTTTATTTCAGGCTCTGTCCACCGCTACCTGGACCGTTATACTTTTATTCCAGGCTCTGTCCACTGCTACCTGGACCGTTATCCTTTAATTCAGGCTCTGTCCACAGCTATCTGGACCGTTATCCTTTTATTTCAGGCCCTGTCCACCGCTACCTGGACCGTTATCCTTTTATTTCAGGCTCTGTCCACCGCTACCTGGACCGTTATCCTTTAATTCAGGCTCTGTCCACCGCTACCTGGACCGTTTTCCTTTTATTCCAGGCTCTGTCCACCGCTACCTGGACCGTTATCCTTTATTCCAGGCTCTGTCCACTGCTACCTGGACCGTTATCCTTTTATTTCAGGCCCTGTCCACCGCTACCTGGACCGTTATCCTTTATTCCAGGCTCTGTCCACCGCTACCTGGACCGTTATCCTTTATTCCAGGCTCTGTCCACTGCTACCTGGACCGTTATCCTTTTATTTCAGGCCCTGTCCACCGCTACCTGGACCGTTATACTTTATTCCAGGCTCTGTCCACCGCTACCTGGACCGTTATCCTTTATTCCAGGCTCTGTCCACAGCTATCTGGACCGTTATCCTTTTATTTCAGGCCCTGTCCACCGCTACCTGGACCGTTATCTCCACTAAACGTCGTAATCTCCCGGTCCGTGACGGGTTTATGTCCCGCTTCTACTCGGTTACTGAAGCCGTTACTCCCACCCTAGCCTGGGGGTTCCTCGCTACAGAATCAGCAGCCGGGCCGGTACACTATCTCTGTTCTTACTTCAAGGTTGGTTACGTTGGCTGGGCTACACTGTATTTGATTGTTATTTATTATAAACTCTATTATTTATTTATTATAACTTTATGTTGGGCACAGCTTTTGCAAAGTCGGCAATGACGTCCAGGTGGGATCGAAATGGTGACCTCCTGGTTGGAAGTCTGACTCCATAACCATTCAGCTAGCGGCTCAATCTTGATCCAAATTTTGAAATCAACTGTTTTGGATTCAGCACGATCGTCTTTACAAAATTTATCTTATAGAATTTTTAATTAGCTAATTTTAATTAAATTAATTAATTAATTGAATTATAATTATTTTGATTAAAATCAGTTATTACATGAAATATACAATTTTTTTCGGAACTCCATAAGATAAATGTTAAATAACTGCTGAAACCCTTTCGAATGAGCCTAAAATCATGAGATTTGGTTGAAAAATGCCGGAGGAGTAGAGTTTTAAAAATGAAAAATACCATTCTGAGATCATTGCCTTTAATGTTTGAACCAAAAAACTGTGTTAAAAAAAAGGAAAATAGGTAAAAATTAGAGTCTTACACCCCACAAAATCATCAAAAAACATAGAATCAGGACCTTAGCCACTCGGCCCTTGGGCCATCTACCAACCACAAACAATACAAACACAACAAAAAAAACGACATAAATAAAAAACAACAAACAAATTTATTAAATATGCTCAACATACAGGTATGTATCGCATCCTAACCCTAAACCTAAACGCCGTACGCTAAATGATACCGGTAATAAACTGCACAAAAACTAAGCCTATATTCTATAAGAAAATCGTTAATCGAGTTTCATTGCAAACTTTACAAGGTTAGCAATTTATCGCGACAAAATATGACATTTTGTCGCGACAAAATGTCCTCGGCGCCAAAAAGTGCTACATGCTGAATCTACGTTAAAATTTGGAATTTTTATTTTTAACTCAGGGTATAACGAATAAAGGGGCATTTATTTGTTAGTTTTTCTATTTTTTATGGTCGTATAATTTTCGTCGTTTAAAACATCGCCTTACATCGAAAAAATAATTTTGTTGTTTAAAATTTGAAATTGTTAATTCGTACTTTCATGCGTATGTTTATACCAAATTTCGAAAAAAAAATGTTAATAGTATAGCGAATTTCGAATTTAAAGAAAAAATTTAAAAGTAAATAAATTATATATTTTTCTTATTCTTTGATTCATAATGTAATAATTGACCGAATCCAAATATTCGATTTGGGCATCAATATCGCAGATGTTATGTGGGTAAATCAACATACTTCTTGGTTTAATTTTTCGTTATCATTTTGGAAAATTATACCCAATGGATTCCTTATAGAGTCTAAGTATAGTATGTGTTGTTATGGTTGGGGGGGGGGGGGGGGGGGGTGGGGGGGTTGGGTGTAACTGGTTGGGTGTACACCCCCCCCCCCCCCCCCCCCCCCCCCCTCAAAGAGTGTCCCACTATAATATTATATTTCATAAACCTTTTGGGTATTAGATTGTAGAAGCCAGCATTGCTTTATTTGCCCGATTTTACTTTATGGCCTATAGTTGAAAATACAGACGTGATTTGTGTCGCGTGTTTTTAGTTAAGATAAGAAATATTGTCAATTTGTTACTCTATTTTTTACCTATTTTTTTCCATTGACTTCCTTTTTAACTATTTTATTTGTTCAGGAGGAAGTTATCGGATTTGTTCGAGACATATTCGACTCCGCCAGAGTTTCCTACACCAACGACCACCAGTTAGCAGACGATATTATGACTGTAGCTAGGCAACGAGCCAGGGTCGCTCTGCGGACTTTGAAGCAGCACCTAGACGTGGGGTCTCGCTCCCCATCCGAATACGGTTTCTAAGTAAACATACTTAGCCAATGCAACGAGCTACTTACCTGACTACACCTACACGGTATTGTGGGTATGGTAGAGAAAGTGTTTATTGTGGTGAGAGTCTTTGAGTGCGTTGTTTGTTTGTAGTAAAGTTTATTTGAGACGATATTGTGTGTTCCGTCTCACATATGGTTTATTATCCCTCACTTTCTTCCATTGTGGTTTAACATATTTTTATTACAGTGATTTATTAATAATTATGAAGTCGCATAGCAATAATTAGTTTAAATAATCGAATGTTTATTGAATTCTTTTGTAAATGTTATATGTTTTATTCAATGCAATTAGCGATGCATAGAGCTAAAAGAATAATTAATGTAATTAATTAATTAATGTAGGTGTAAGGGATTCCTATTGTAATTAATTACACGACAAACTCGTAAGAATTGTAAGAATCTTCATTATATTTTTAGTTGTACAAATTTCATAAGGTTATTAATAGGGGTGTGCCGGATATCCGGCCGGGCCGGAATTCCGGCCGGATTTTGAGAAAAAATCCGGTTCCGGTTCCGGCCGGATTTAATTTTTTTGGCCGGATTTCAATTCCAACGAATTGTTGAATTGACGAATTGTTGACAAAATTTACAATTAATGTAAATTAAAAAAAAACATCAAAATAAATTTTCTTTTAAATTCAAACAAATTTAAACATAAGCAAATACAATGCAATACAAAACAATTATTTTCATAGTTTGTATATATCATATTCATTCATATCATAAATATGATACATTACCAGCCTCGCAGCCTCTACAAACATTCGCTCGGAATGATTTTAAGATGCCGGTGATACTAAATATACATTACAAGAATTTGTAAATTAGGAAACGCTCTTCTCGTTCCGTTTAGTTTGGATAATTGACATACTTATCTACTTCTGAATTCATAATATTAATAAAGTCAAAGTCCGTATCATGCATGACCTTGCTGATCATGATCCAGCACGTTATCTATCAATGCAGGACCTAACGCCCAAAGGACCAAATGACGTGGTACTCTCCCTCCCTCCAGTTCTGTTCATGCATAAAGGTACCATATAGCTGATTCAAGGAAAAAAGTGGTGATATATAAAAAATCCGGCTTGGCCGGAATTCCGGCCGGATTTTTTATACAAATTTGGCTCCGGCCTGGCCGGTTTGAAAATAGTCAATCCGGCACATCCCTAGTTATTAATAATTTAGTGTGTTCAATGATACAATGATAACATTTCGTTCAAGATATTAAATCTCAATTCAATATTGAAGTTTTTGACTACCGGTACCTCGGGGCCCAAGATTGTCAGGTATCTTCTGATCTGAGCGTATTAATCTATAATTCACATTCTCAATTTATAATGTTCTCTACTCGCCTCCCTAGTAATGCTATCCAATTTCTTGCATTATATCGGCAATTTAAAAAAATAACCCATTTCCAATTTCTGAATTCTCGCATTAACTCTGAACGCCAATGTAGAGAAAGAATACCAGCTTTTTACTTTTCGGTCGAATTTTTTTTAAATTTTATGAAGAATTTTGTATTTTTTTTATTTCTCCTTGTCAAGTGTTTTATAGCGCTCATTCCTATCTTATAACCTTTACAGATACTAATTCGTTTATTGTTTTTGTTAGACTCAGCCCATCTGTATTGTTAGCGCTTTTAATAAATTATGTTCCTTCAATCTCAATTTCGTATATTTTTGACTTGTATTATTCCGTGCGGAGAATCTATGCATTTATGACGTCCCAAAACTGCTGGTCTGACACAATAAACGGGATTGCGCTAGTGTACCTGTCAACAAGGGCCGCTTACTGTATCGGTTACTTCCCCTTTGCCTTCCTCTCATATATTGATTTACTTTATAACTTATTTGGTTCAATACGGTATTTGATTATCTATTGTATTTAACTGAGATACGATACCGGGAGGGTTTGACAACACAGTTTAACAAGCAAATGGCTGACTAATTAATTCTGTAAGGATTCAAGTGTGGTATCTGTGTTTCCCTTTAGGAGAAACGTATAGTGACTTGTCTTTATGTATAATTATATGAATGTCTCTATCGTAATTAACTTATGACAACTGTCAATCGTGATACAATTAATAATAAGGATCTTTCTTACATTAATGATCTGGTATATCGCCATATATTAATTATTTAGTAAGTCAGAGATAGAGCAACACACTTATCTATTACAATTGTCCAGATTACCAGTTGCCCAGATGAGGTAAGAGGAAGTTACAGTACAATATCAAATGTCAACGCAAATCTAATAGTCGTGTTGTGTTTGAGTCTCGTTGCTACGTTGCCGCTCAACATGAAGTTTGAACATCTTCATGTCCCATTCGACGTGTTGGTCATCAATGTCCCGTAAGTCCATAGGGTGACCAGTAGTGAGGAAGCTGTTATAACTTCCGTCGCGTTCGGCGTATTTGAGAATAAACTCACGATATTGTTGTTCGATGTCGCGCTGTTCGGGGTTCATCGACGGTTCGATGTAGTTTCCCGAAGGATCTATACGCGGTTCCATACTTTGAGCGAGCTGGGTGGATTCGCCGGTATAGTGAGCCGTCATCGTATCCATCATCTCAGAATGTTGTTTCCGGGAACGTCGCTTTACGGAGGGGGGTGTCTTTGAAGATCGAGACATTATGAGTTCGAGTAGAGGAGCGTATAAAGGGGGGTAGGCGAGCGTCACCTCCCCAAAGGCGCCGATACACGCCGCGGCGCAGTCCCTGGTCAATCCCTTATGGCGAGAATCGAGTTTGCAACTACCAGCGGTACAGAAATATCGTGGCTAAATTCTAAACTCTCTTCAAGCCAGGGAGACGGGGGATTGGCCCGGAGCCATCACTGATCTACTGCGACTATAGTATCTATGGAGGGTTGGACAATTGTGTGTACCTTAAATTTCACACTATTTATGGGTATTTCACTCTATTTAGCTTAATTTGGTGCTTATTTGTCAAGGTGTACTAAATAACAGGTCATGCAGCGAGCGGATTGCTGAAATTAGCGGAGGCCGATCGTTTCCTTATTTATGACACTATTTTCATAATATTTTCTTAGAAACCTCTCATGCAACTTTGGTTAGGTGGATATGATGACTAGGGTTCATAGAAATGTAATAAAATGTCTTTCTGGAATTTTTATCTTGTAGTTGCCAAGGTAATCGGGTTCAAAGTTCAAAATCGAGCGCCTGTAATAAAAAACGACAAGGGATTCTGTTCTTGATATTTGGTGTATGAGTAAAGGGAATAAAAGTCTATCAAATTATTTTACATTTAATTTATTTTTCAATCCCGTTTCCATGGTGACGGGAATTACGATGATTTCCCATTATGACTGCCAGATAGAAATTGGGCTACTATTTACTACTTCTATAATTTTCAACAAACATGCCTGGTGGCTGACCTTTATTTCTAATAATTGCTAACCGAAATTTAATATTCTGGAATGTCACAATCATGCTATAACAGGTCTTGCTCTCTGATTGGACAGTTTAGTTTATTTGCAAATATTGACTTTTAGAAATATGATTCACAATTGACGAATTATAAAATAAAATGTTGGAAATTTTAACTTATTATTTAGACTGACAAACCGAATAAAAATGGTGTTTTATAGAATTGGTAGACAATTGTTAAAATTTTTCATTCTACTTATTTCCATGGCAACGGGAATGTAAACAAATTCAAATGTAAAATATTTTGATAGACTTTTATTCCCTTTAGTCACCTACCAAATCTCAAGGGAAGAATCCATTGTCGCCTTGAAATACAGGCGCGCAAAGTTTGAACTTTGCACCCGGTTACCTTGGCAACTACAAGATAAAAATTCCAGAGAGACTGTTTATTACATTTCTATGAATCCTAGTCATCATATCCACCTAACCAAAGTTGCATAAGAGAGGTTTCTAAGGAAATATTATGAAAATAGTGCCATAAATAGGGAAACGATCGGCCTCCGCTAATTTCAGCAATCCGCTCGCTGCATGACCTGTTATTTAGTACACCTTGTTATTTGTGCACTTTTGGTTAACATTCGTTCAAAATACTGTTCAAAAACGCTTAACTTTAAACATTTACCAAAATGTCACTGTTGCTGTATCCATGATAACAATGTTACCTTTCCCATACAAGCTGTGTTAAGCAATTGCATTTACAGTTGTACGAGTTCTAACTATGTTTCCTGGGAAACACGTTATTTCGTTGTTATTTAATTAATTGTTCCGTGACATATTGAGAAATTAGAATGCTCACCTCTCACACTTATTTCACATTAGTAACTACTGTAATAGTTATTTGGGCATTTATGGCGATATTAATTTTATTTGTGATTATTAATTATTATTTGTTTAAGTTTAATTTCGTAAAATTTTTTGAAAAATGCATATTTCTATGCCTATAACGTCGCACAATCCGCTTCCACGATTGAGTATTGTCGTTAGTAATTAGTCACTTATTTTGTATTATTTAAGTTTTAAGTCGAATAATTTACCCTTAAATTAAATTGTTGCACTTGTTGCGATCATATACAACGTACAATTAACATAAGTAGGCCTAGGTTTTGTTGCTATGTGCGCACCATAGTCTAATACTAACACCTACGTTATACCAAGTGGTTAATAATAATTACACACTCAATCGTAACCTACTACAAGACGTTACTCAAGTTTGTATGTCAGACTGCTTGGTCTAACTCTCTGTTGCCCGTAGTTATCAGAACGTTCCCTTGCCAGTTCTAATAAACAAAGGCGTCCAATGGGTCGGTTGAAATAGTGTACTTTCGGTTTGGGTGTAGCTCTCCAAATAGCCAGTTCAACTGAGCGTACCAAACCATCTTTTCTTTGATGAATTTCTGTTCTACGTCCTGTTTCCCAGTTTTTTCTAGGTTGATCTTGATCCACTAAGAGTACAATATCACCAACTGATACATTTTCCTTCTTAGAAAACCATTTGGTTCTGAGCTGGACCGACGGTAAGTAGTGTCTTTCGAAATGTGTAGCAAATCGACGAGATAGTAGTTGCATCATTTGCCAGGTGCGTCTCAGCAGCTCATAACCGTCCTGTGGTTTGGATTTCGGTAACATGGTTACGGGTTTCCTCAGCATAAAATGGGACGGTGTTAGTGGCTCCATGGCTTGTGGATTAGATGAAACAGGTAAGAGAGGCCTATCATTTAAATAACTCGCTATTTCCTCTAAGAATGTTCGGAGTAGCTCATCTGTTAGATAGGCTTTACATGGAATGATATGGTGGAACGCGATCTTCGTGTATTAGTGATTTCCTTGTTGGCGCCTACGAAATTCGTTCCCTGGTCGGATCTCATAGTGCGGCTGGTACCAAATCGACCGATTTGTCTTCTCAGGCAAAGGATAAAACTTTTCATTGACATATCGTTAAAACCATATCTAAGTAAATGGCTCGAAAGGTCATGCAAACAAAGATGACACACCATCTTTTCACCATTGTACGGGCGCGCCTGACTTCGAAGGGTCCGAAGAGATCTACGCCGGTGTGGGTAAACGGGGGTTGGTAACATTCGACTCGTTCCCTAGGGAGCGCCGCTTCTAGTTGAGTCATCGGCTTGCTATAAATCCTTTTGCAAGGTATACAGTTTCGTAATATTTGGTTGAGAGCTGCGCGGGGGTGTACCAGGAAATATCGCGTTCTGATTTCGCTTAATATATGTTCCCTCCCGGCGTGATAGAGTCGGTAGTGAACGTCCTGTATCAACTTAATCTGAATTTCCGGGTCGAATATTAATACTGTATGGGAAACATAGTATCTCTAGAGATCGGAGCGTTAGTAAGGCGACCTCCTTATCATTATACTGGAAAATTTGTCCGCCAATGGAGTTAGGGGGTCAACACTGAGCTGGTTATAATTCTCAGGCTTCTCCAGTCTTTGTGAAACTCTTAATAACTGTAAATTTGATTTTGTCTACCTCATTAGCAGTTAAGCCTATCACAGGTACGGTCTTAGTACTGTATCGATAGTGAAAGAGTTGTTTCAGTATGGTTATAGCTCGACACATTTTATCCCACGAGCTATAATGATTCATGATATTAGCTGGGATAAGCCCATATCCACATTTGGTAACAGTAGTTGGTCAGTGGATTTTTCCGGGTCATTAACGGCAGTTTTGGGTTGGAAATCAATATTCGGGGGAAGGTTTGGAATTTGACTACCAATTAAAAGTAAAGTAAAGTAAATTTTCTTCGGCCACTAGGCCAGGGATTACGCACAAAGTCTGACGATTTATTTCCAGTGCGGTCCCCCCAGAACTTTACTCCCCAGAGGAAACTCCAGTACTCATTTAGCTACCACTTAAGGATGCAAGGCAGAGATGCGCCCTGGCTGGTCCCTTTAAAGCATTCGTGCCGAAACGAAAACTGCCCTGGCCCATGTGAGGATCGAACCCACGACCTACAGGATATGTGAATTCAATGCGACCACTACACCAAGGTGGAACCCTTTTGTTTACATAGTTGTTGGTTGCTATGTCAACAGGCTTAAAAAGCTTTGACTTAGAGGGCCTGGTTTTTGGCTTAACGATTTCTAGACCTTTGACTTGCCTCATTTCCTCGGGAGTAATATGAGGAGGCCATTGGTCTTCCGGTTTGGAAAGGAAATCGGGCCCATTCAACCAACATGTTGAATTTAAAAGGTCATTAGGGGTCGCACCACGGGAGGGTATGTCAGCCTGGTTTTGAGGTCCGGGGATGTACCTCCATTGTTCTAATTTTGTGCGGTTGAGTATTATTGATACTCGGTTTGTAATGTATACGCACTTTACAACAATTAAAATTAGAATACAACACTCAATTTTTACAGTGCAAGGGTCCAGACATAAAATCATGAATCATCTATTGGACTCAAACAATCAATTATACAGTGCAAGGGTCCAGACATAAAATCCATGAATCCTCTATTGGACTCAAACAATCAATTATACAGTGCAAGGGCCCAGACATAAAATCATGAATCATCTATTGGACTCAAACAATCAATTATACAGTGCAAGGGCCCAGACATAAAATCCTTGAATCATCTATTGGACTCACACAATCAATTATACAGTGCAAGGGCCCAGACATAAAATCCTTGAATCCTCTATTGGACTCAAACAATCAATTATACAGTGCAAGGGCCCAGACATAAAATCATGAATCATCGATTGGAATAAAACAATCAATTACACAGTGCAAGGGCCCAGACATAAAATTCGTGAATCATCTATTGGACTCAAACAATCAATTATACAGTGCAAGGGCCCAGACATAAAATTCGTGAATCATCTATTGGACTCACACAATCAATTATACAGTGCAAGGGCCCAGACATAAAATCCTTGAATCCTCTATTGGACTCAAACAATCAATTATACAGTGCAAGGGCCCAGACATAAAATCATGAATCATCGATTGGAATAAAACAATCAATTACACAGTGCAAGGGCCCAGACATAAAATTCGTGAATCATCTATTGGACTCAAACAATCAATTATACAGTGCAAGGGCCCAGACATAAAATTCGTGAATCATCTATTGGACTCAAACAATCAATTATACAGTGCAAGGGCCCAGACATAAAATCCTTGAATCATCTATTGGACTCACACAATCAATTATACAGTGCAAGGGCCCAGACATAAAATCCTTGAATCCTCTATTGGACTCAAACAATCAATTATACAGTGCAAGGGCCCAGACATAAAATCATGAATCATCGATTGGAATAAAACAATCAATTACACAGTGCAAGGGCCCAGACATAAAATTCGTGAATCATCTATTGGACTCAAACAATCAATTATACAGTGCAAGGGCCCAGACATAAAATTCGTGAATCATCTATTGGACTCAAACAATCAATTATACAGTGCAAGGGCCCAGACATAAAATTCGTGAATCATCTATTGGACTCAAACAATCAATTATACAGTGCAAGGGCCCAGACATAAAATTCGTGAATCATCTCTTGGACTCAAACAATCAATTATACAGTGCAAGGGCCTAGACATAAAATCCTTGAATCATCTATTGGACTCACACAATCAATTATACAGTGCAAGGGCCCAGACATAAATCCATGAATCCTCTATTGGACTCAAACAATCAATTATACAGTGCAAGGGCCCAGACATAAAATCCTTGAATCATCTATTGGACTCACACAATCAATTATACTATACAGTGCAAGGGCCCAGACATAAAATCCTTGAATCATCTATTGAACTCACACAATCAATTATACAGTGCAAGGGCCCAGACATAAAATCCATGAATCCTCTATTGGACTCAAACAATCAATTATACAGTGCAAGGGCCCAGACATAAAATCATGAATCATCTATTGAAATAAAACAATCAATTACACAGTGCAAGGACCCAGACATAAAATTTGTGAATCCTCTATTAGAATACAACACTCAATTATACAGTGCAAGGGTCCAGACATAAAATTCGTGAATCATCTATTGGACTCAAGCAATCAATTATACAGTGCAAGGGCCCAGACATAAAATTAGTGAATCTAATTAAACCAATACAATTAAACCCTAATAGGGGTCTTAGGACTCCTAATTAGAGTTTAATTGATTATCCTAATTAATCAGATTGATTAGCGCCCTGACACACAATGGGTCATCAGTGTTCTCTAAGTGTCACCGAGAGGTGCAAAGGGTGTCATAAGTGACACCTCTGCTCTTTTATTTATTAATACTTATTTATTTGTATTTAATTTTAAATTATTTAATTCTATTACTTTTACTTTATTTATTGATTTCTATTTTTAGATTTACCAATAATTAGTTTTATATATCACTTTCTAAATGATGTCTTTGTTGACATCGCATTGCTATATTTAGCCCTATAGATAGATAGATAGATTTATTTATACATTATGTAAAAACAATAACAAATACACCAAACAATGTACCGGTAGAAAGGTATTGTCCAACATAACATATAGGATTACCCCTAAAGCTTTGCAGCTTATTTCCAATTTATGTTACTTGGTTACAAATACAATATTACACTACGCTAACCTAAAACCAATATAAAACGTCATCACACTATGTACATGTACTACTACTACTACTACTACTACTAGGATCGGCATGCTGCATTGCAGCTGCATTTTTAGGAATGCTGTGCCGGCTTGTCAACAAAATTGCACCGCCACAACTCCCTATCACCCATGACATTTGCTAGATCATCCGCATCTTTAAGGCCAGTGTCCTTTAAGATGCGTCTCAAGAAAGTCATGGGCTGTCCACCATGCTTATTCACTCCATGAGGCTGCCAAAGTACAAGATTATGCACTGGCTGGTCCTCACGGCGAAAGCAATGTCCTGCAAAGCGGAGGCGATTTTGTTCTAGTGTCAAGCTTGGGGGAACCAATGAGACACCTCCAATGTTATATAGTGTCTGGTTGGAGATGTGTGCATTGTACTTGACACAATGAACCCGGCGTAGCATTCTTGTGAATGTGCCATCCAGAGATTTGGTGTCCTCAGCAGTTAGAGCCCTGCATGGACTCCCGTAGAGGAGTACTGGAATACTGCTGCTCTAAATAATCGGACCTTAAGTTTCCGATTAATTCTTGGTGACTTCCAAATCCTGGAAACCTATTCAATGTACATGTACAATTTTACCGAGAGCGTGACAATGTCCGACTCAACGATAAAGATGTAATGTACAGAACTATTTATTATAAAACGTAATTAGAGTATAAATAGTAAATAATTAATAAACTAATAACTTACTGTAGGACTATTGTACATATTTTTACATTACACACGGAGGTGAGATTTAACTGCTGATTTAAAAGAATGTTGATTATTTAGGTTTTTAATTTCATTAGGCAAAGCTTTCCAATTTTTAATGCCGTTAAAAAAGAAAGTATCAGATTCAAAGGATTTACAATTCGGGAGGTAGAAGTTTGAAGCACTAGCTCTGGTACTGTAAGAGTGTGTATCGCGTACTCTGTTGAATTCTTGTTTTAGGTAATTGGGACATTTACCATTATACACTTTATGCACATGGTTAAGGCGTAGCTGCTTAACTCTACTATCTAAGTTAAGTAGTCCAGATTCAGAAAAGTCATCTGGAGTTACGTGGTGCCTAGGTTTGTAGTCTTTAATAAATCGTACTATTTTATTCTGAGCTACTTGTAATTTACAGTTAAGCTGTTTGGTTAAGCCTTCATACCAAGAAGAGCATGCATAGTCAATGTGACACTGTACTGTATTAAAGAGCAAAGTAACTTGCGGGAGTCGGTGTTTAAACTATTTTTATTTCTGTATAGAAACCTAAGCCTACTGTTAACTTTCGAGAAAAAGTTTTTCACTGTGCTTTCTCCTGATAAGCAGTTATCCAATATGGCGCCTAAATATTTAACTTCCTTTTTACGTATTTTCAATCTTATGTCCATTACTAGTGACTTCAAACTTAGTTACACCATAACCCTTAATACAACAACCATTTTTATGGGGTCGGAGCCCCCCCCCCCCCCCCCCCCTAATTTTTTTCAAATTTCAATAAATCAATAAAATGCTACGAAATTAGGTATGATGATAGATCTACACCTTTTCTTACTGGTGGCCTGGCCGGATTTTTCAATTTCTCAGTTATTTCCATACAACAATCCCTTAAAAAATGTCTATTTAGCAATGTTTAACCACCTCCGTAGACTTTATTTTACGTCTTTGAAATGTAATCTAGATATCATTCGAAGCGCCTTCGTCTGTAGATTCCGAATCTGAAAACCGTTTTAAATTTAACCAAAAATTGGTAAAGATATTATCAAAATACTAATGTGTAAATTTAGAGACGTAAATCGCTATAATTCTGATGTTTTGTTGTCTTTATTCTAGAATATTAATTATTATTTAGCTGAGCGTTTAAAACTCTCCATCTTGTTTTTTTAATATCCATAATTAATATTCTAGAATTGAGTAAATAAAACATTAGAATTATAGCGATTTACGTCACAAAAATTTACACCTTAGTATTTTGATAATATCTCCGGAAGTTCTTGGTGTAATTTACAACGGGTTTCATATCCGGAATCTGCAGATGAAGGCGGTTCTAATGATATCTAGATCTCATTCCAAAGACGAAAAATAAACCTGACGGAGGTGGCTAAATATTGCGAAAAAGGCGATTTTTAACGGCTTGTTGTATCGAAATAGCTCATAAATTAAAAAATCCGACCAGGCCATCAGTAAGAAAAGGTGTCGATCTATCATCATACCAAATTTCGTAGCATTTTATTGAAATTTTAAAAAAATTAAGGGGGGGGGGGGCTCCGACCCCCTAAATATGGTTGTTGTATTAAGGGTTATGGTGTACATTCATTAACTTTCTTTTGGAACCAAACAAAATACTTTCAGTCTTACCGTAGTGAATGGATAGCTTATTATCAACCAACCACTCATTACAGGATTCTAGAACTGCACTTAACTTTTGGGAAATATGGATAGGATCTTTATGGGAGAAAATAAGAGCACTGTCGTCGGCATATAAAATGAGTTTAAAATCGGGATCTATACTGCTTATCATATCATTTACATAGCATACGGTATAGCATACGGTATAGCATACGCTAAGGTATACAGCTCCCTTACTGATAACTAATTACTCTTATCTACAGTATATCCAGACAGCTTTATCGTTGTATGATCTGAAAATTAACATCTTCTCTAACTTTGTTATTTTCATTCAGATTAGGTTTAAACTCGGTAGGCATCTACTACGGCATAGGCTATATCTTTTACGGAGACATAGAGTAGTCGGAAGTTCCCCAGTCTGCCGCTAGAGGGCGTATTATTTGAAAATTAACATCTTCTCTATCTTTGTTATTTACAATCCGCATAGGTTTAAACTCGGTAGGCATCTACTATATCATAGGCTATATCTTTTACGGAGGCGCAGAGTAGTCTGAAGTTCCACAGTCTGCCGCTGGAGGGTGAAATGTCTCAAAGTGAAAACCTGATCTCATTTGATTGTTTTTAAACCATTTAGGCTGAAACTTGGTAGACATCTACTATGGCATAGGCTATATTTTACCGAGGAGGTTTATCGACCCGCAGTTCTCCAGTCTACCACTAAAGACTCAGATTTAAGACCTGAGGCACTCCTAAAGCCTCGAGTTTTAGGTTTGAGCCACAGACCATGCCTCACTATGCCTTTAAAGGCAAATTTGGCCATCTTGGCAAATTAATATCCCGCCCCCATGTTAAATTCTCAATTTAGGGAAAGAAGCAGGTTACAGTGGCACCTTATTTTAACAAAAACAATAAACTAAATCCAATAGAACAGGTTACAGTTTTATTTATGAGAGTAATCAACTGTTATTTGTTCTAGAACATTTTGTCATTTTGTGATTTTGTCCCGTAGATTGGCAACAATGCAATACCTCTTTACTCATAGGCCTACTATTATATAGCTATATTCATACATAAACAAAAATGTTTAAAATATGGTGCGTTTATTTAAAGAAATATAATAGCCTCTCGCACAGATGCGCAGATTGCTCATTTTTGTTCATTGTAGCACATTGTTGCTCAGTGTTGCACAATGTTGCTCGTTGTTGCTCATTGTTGCTCATTTTCGCTTGTTGTTGTTCATTGTTGTACTTTATTGTTGCTCGTTGATGCTCATTATTGCTCATTGTTGCTCAGTGTTGCTCATTGTTGTTCATTGTCGCTCATTGTTGTTCATTGTTGCTCGTTGTTGTTCATTTTTGCTCATTTTTGTTCATTGTTGCTCGTTGTTGCTCATTTTTGCTCATTTTTGTTCATTGTTGCTCGTTGTTGTTCATGGTTGCTCATTGTTGCTCATTTTCGCTTGTTGTTGTTCATTGTTGTACTTTATTGTTGCTCGTTGATGCTCATTATTGCTCATTGTTGCTCAGTGTTGCTCATTGTTGTTCGTTGTTGCTCATTTTCGCTTGTTGTTGTTCATTGTTGTACTTTATTGTTGCTCGTTGATGCTCATTATTGCTCATTGTTGCTCAGTGTTGCTCATTGTTGTTCATTGTCGCTCATTGTTGTTCATTGTTGCTCGTTGTTGTTCATTTTTGCTCATTTTTGTTCATTGTTGCTCGTTGTTGTTCATGGTTGCTCGTTGTTGTTCATTTTTGCTCATTTTTGTTCATTGTTGCTCGTTGTTGTTCATGGTTGCTCACTGTTGTACTTTATTATTGCTTGTTGTTGCTCATTGTTACACATACTCATTGTTGCTCGTTGTAGATTTTAGCACCTACGCTACCCTAGGGACAACAGATGAAGCAGGGCACTTACGCACCGACCTACCTTCTCAGACAGTGGGACGAACGGATGTGTTTGGTACCACTTTATCAGTATAAGTTGCCGCAAAATCAATGAGCGGTTGGATTAAATGAGTTGCTGATTGTTCGGCGTAGATGTTTTGTCGACTTTGTTGGAGTTCCGTATAGCATATAGGCCTACTACTGTATAGGAATTTCAGACAATGGAGTTCCCCTTTCGCGCTACGGCTGTGCCATTAACGTCCCGTCGGGTATGTAGCCCATGTACTGCGATAGCAATGTCGGATATCTTTATAGATTTATATTTGTTGGTGTTTGCCAAACATTTTGGCCTGGGAGGAATACAGTTCCATGTGTCAATTGGTTGAGAGAAATCCATGCACTCAAATAATGACGCAATGGTGTAATAATAGAGTAATTACAGTGACAAGCTTAGGCCGTTAGGCGTACATCAGTAGTACAATGTACTGTAGATTCCTTCTTCATCACACTGCTGCACTGTCAGACTGTCACAACAACCTGTTGTACAGTTGTAGGCCTACTCCAGTACTCAGCTACTGGATATTGGTACCTACTGCCTACTGGCCTGACTGGAATACTTACAGGTTTGAGTGCCTATCTGCGGCGCGCTCTTGCACATCTAGAATTGCGGCGCTGTTTACGCAAATAGAACACCAGAAATAGGCCTATGCAGCTATGCCAAACATAATGCGAAATGTCCTGCTATTACCAACTACAGTTCATGCTGAACTACTGCAGTACTGCCAGTCGGTGAGAAGTCAAAAATTGGACTTCAAGTCCAATTTTAGACTTCAAGTCCAATTTTGGACTCCAAAGTCCAATATTGGACTTTAGTACAACTCCAAGTGTACCCATGCTGCCATACTGTATATCGGTATTTAAATCAAAACTGCATCCCGTATCAGTACATATATATTACATAATTACAATGCAACATTATTTTAATGATCAAATTAATTATTATATGTATTATAAACAGGGATCGCACACATACAGTCAGACATCAGTAGTTACTTTTTGCGGTAGTGGTATAGCTTTGCGGTAGCCTTACTGCCTTAGCGGTGTATACCGCGGTAGCGTAGTGGAGTTATAGCTGTATAGTTCATTCATTCATACCCATACTGCCATACCTGTCAGCCTGTGGTATTTTCGTATGGCAAAAATAAGACTACTGTAAACTGTAACCTATTATGTTATTGAGTTAATGTTTATTGACTAATTGTTTAGATTAGGTTCACTGTGTCAAGTACAACACATCTCTGCATCTCCAAGCAAACACTATATAACATTGGAGTTGGAGGTGTCTCATTCAGTCATTGGTTCCCCAAGCTTGACACTAGAACAAAGCCGCCTCCGCTTTGCAGGACATCGCTTTAAGCCGTGAGGACCAGCCAGTGCACCTCATGGAGTGAATAAGCATGGTGGACAGCCCATAACTTTCTTGAGACGCATATTTCTTACTGTCTTAAAGGACACTGGCCTTAAAGATGCGGATGATCTAGCAAATGTCATGGGTGATAAGGCTGTAAGAGTGTAAGGCTGTAAGGGAGTTGTGGGGGCGCACTTTTGTCAACAAGCCGGCACAGCATTCTTAATACATAATAGGGCCTATATATATAATGCAGTTGCAATGAATCATGCCGATTGTAGTAGTAGTATGTGGTGAGGTTATAGGGCTCCTTCAATTGGTAAAGTCAAAAGTGACCGTCTATTGTTTTAGTTAGAAAAGCCTGCATCTGTAACCTGTTCCTTTCCCTCAATTGGTTTATGATTATGACGTGTGTTACTTGTTACTTCTGTACTTATTATGTGGAGACCCCAACACGTTAATCAGTTACTAATCCCATTTCATTATCCTGTTATCCAGCCGTTTTATAATACCCTTCCATTCCTGTTGTATGGAAAAATTAGAAGAGATGGTGGTAGCATCAACTTGTAGTATTTCTCTCTGATAGGGCCCCCATAGCCTTAGACGAAATCCAGAAATCGTAGCTTGTACTGTAGTTAGCCTTAGCAGCAGCTGCAGTTGGCTAACCACTAACCTGGCATTGTTACCAGTATCCACCAAATATAATTTGTAATCAGACTGCTTACCGGCCATAACATATATAGATCAACTTGAAAGGGATACTGAACTTAGGAGAAACGAAATTGCGACAACTATGGAGAATCGGGAAGCCTGGAAGGATCTCATTTCCACTGTCCGAGTTCGCTCGACCTAGTAGTAGTAGTAGTAGCAGTACTGTACTATAAGCCCAGAAGCCTACTGCCTACCGGTTGTTTAGTTTAATACACTCTTTAATAATTCACATAAACATTCATTTTAAAAGGCACAATGAAATATACAGTATTTAGGAACTAATGAACTAATAATGCATTAGCATGTTACTGCTGTGAAGTACTGTAGAGATTAGAGACACAGAACAAATTATCGGTACTTAATAATTACACTTAATTTCGTTAAAATTAAAGTAAAACAAAATATTTTCAATATTAATTAAAAAGGAAAATTTAAAATACGCACGGATTAACCCTGGTAAAAGTCGGCCATAAAATAAGGAGCACATTGAATTCAAACTCCTATGCAATGTGCATAATTCGTACAGTATATGTAATGTACTTCGCCCTGTATACAAAAACAACAATACATAAATTACACAGAAAAAAAAAACGTACTGTATACTTGCATAAAATAAAGACAAATAATTTGGAAAGAGGAGAAGACCACCCAGGCAATATAGCACTTACGGGGGCCCGAAAATTGAAATTATCGGTCAAAGTGGCAAAAATCTTGAAAATCAATATCCATTAATCGAACTGAAAAAATATTTGGGGTTGGCGAATCTACTAGAGATTGAGGTAATGAGTTCCATACAGGCACCACCCTATTAGAAAAAAAGTATTTTGAGATTAAAAGACGTGAATGGGAAACAAGTAATTTGTGAGAATGACCCCTAAGCCCAGGTCTACCTGTATAAGAAAAATATTCATCAAAACACAAATCAACTAAATTTCTCTCAATTTTATACACCATCTTTAAATCAAAAATTATGCGCCTAACTTCCAATGGTTTTAACTTAAGAAACTGCAGTCGATCTACGTAGGTCATATATGGTAGTTTGCAACGGGCAAACAATCTGCGGGTGAAGTACTTTTGGACACGTTCGACCAAATCAATTGTACATTTATGATGAGGAGACCAAATGTAAGTACAATATTCCACTAAAGGACGAATATATGCTTTGTAAGCCGTAATAAGGGCAGATCGATTTGCAGTACGGAAGCACCGAAATATCATATTGGTTATTTTATTTGCTTTGGCGGCTTGCTCCCTACAGTACACATTAAATTTCAAGTCAGGGCACATAATCATTCCTAGATCCTTGCCATCCATGCATTCCAATTTTAAACCACTTAAAAAGTAAGGGTTTTCAGGGTTATTTAGTCCTAAGTAAAGCACTTGACACTTATGACTAGCTACGTTAAGTTGCCATGTATTAGACCAGGACGACAAAGCACCCAAAGAATCACATAAATTAATATAATTAGAAGACGGTGCATAAATCTTTACATCATCAGCGTATAATTTACAGCACACACCATTAATTCCAATTAAATCAGGTAAGTCGTTTATAAAAATCACGAATAAAATGGGGCCGATAACACTTCCTTGCGGAGTACCTGATTGGACACTCCGGGAAACGGAAAATTCATTACCTACTAGCACTTGTTGGCTCCGATTTGATAGAAAAGCTGCAATCCAAGCCAGAAGGTTACCACATATGCCGTATCCGGCAAGTTTACACAATAACTTACTATGCACTACTCGATCAAAAGCCTTAGAGAAGTCTATGTACAAAATGTCAATAGAACATTTCTTTTCAGCTAAATTGACCCAATCGTTAATGCATTCCAATAACTGAGTACCAGTAGATCGGCGCTTTAAAAAACCATGCTGATGTGTAGTAATTAACTTATGGGCAAAAAGGTAATCAATTAGTTCAGTCTTTATACAGGATTCCATTATCTTACATGCTACACAAGTTAATGAAACCGGGCGGTAGTTGTACGGGTCTGAGGCATTGCCTTTCTTAAAACTCGGAATAATGTTAGCAGTTAACCAAATAGAAGGCAGAGCGTGTGTTATAAACGAGACTTGAAAAATAATAGATAAAGGAAGTGCCAATTGACGAGCTAATTTATAAAATATAATGCTAGGAAAATGATCTGGAGTGTTGCTACGTTTTAGGGGTAAGACCTCTCAGCGACGCAAATACCTTATCTACACTGAAATTTATTTCTGACTTCGACACATTTGATGTTTGAAGGGACTCTTCGTTCAAAAACCGGCACTTCCCCAATATCATTAACATAGTTCTCGGAAAGCACTTTCGAACTTGCCGGTACCGTACCACACCACAGTACAGTACTGCAGTACAGTTAGCAGTTAGGGTAGGTTTCTTAAATAGGAAGTTTTTTTTTCTTCCTATATAGGAAAAAGTGCTTCCTATATAGGAAATTTTTGCCATTTTTCTGAACATTTTCTTCGTTATCTTTTGAAATAAATTTTAGCGGCATATTTGAATTCCTGCTTATTGCAGGTTAATCTTTACTAGGCTGCTAGGCCTACTTAAAATAATTAATAACTATTGATGCAATATTATTTTTACAATAATATTTTTAAAATAATTAATAAATTATTTATGCAATAGGCCTATTATTTTTATAATAATTAATGCAATGTTATTTTATAATAATTAGGCCTAATGATTATTTATGCATCAAGCAATAATATTTTTGTAAAAATTAACAGATTAATAATTATTCATGCAATATTATTTTTACAATACTCAGATACTGCAATACCAGTAGGCTTAATTAATAATTACTTTGCTGCTTTGCAATAATATTTTAAAATAATTATCAACTATTGATGCAATATTATTTTTTATTTTTTTCAATAATTAATAATTATTAATGGAAAGTTTTTTTACAATAATATAGTATAATCAGATAATAGCAACAATGCTACAATGCAGCAATGACTGCAATTCTCGTCTGCAAATATATATCCCCCTTGACATATATCATAGGACTGTAGGAGGCCTATACTCGCCCAGGTTGGAATTCATGCATGAGCGCGCAGGTACGCTTTGTTGTTTTGAAATCACCGCGCACCTGAAATTGGCTTGTCGCGCACCTCATCATATGTCATAATCCAAACAAAATCGCGCAGCTCATGTCATGCATATCTCAAAAAATCGCACAGTTCATAAGAACAATTTTACATTCCTATTTTACAAGTTTGAGCGTTTTAAGCTTATCTTTACGTCTGTCTGTCTGTACGTTGAATCTAGGCTTACATAATAAATGTAATTTTTGCAACATCAAAATTGTTAATATTAAAAAATATTTTTTTAATCCACTACTATGGTGGCCCATCGGGCTCACTGCTTTTATAACAGAAAATATTATTTTAGATTACAAACAAAACATGTACCGGTAATTTCAAAAAAACGAATATTGAAATAGGTACCAGTCTGCCAATAATACTTTGTATAGGCCTACCTACTGTAACAATTAGGCTTAAACATACAGTTGGCTTATAATTAAGTCATACTTATAATACATTGTTACTTTCTGACTTTACCTGTTTACTAACGTAACATCGGCATAGCATAGACCTAATAACAATACAACAATAGAGCACTGTAGTTAAAATAAATAGACAAATTCAGCTCCGGTTGCCGGTATTACAGTATTATGGTGAAGTGATTTGACTGTTTGAAGAATTGGAAATGAGAAAGAAATGCGAGCGTAGCGAGCGAAATTTTTTTGTGTATTTTCGTGATTTCAATTAATTTGTGGTGCGCATCAGAGGCAGAGCTGCGCGCTGAGGCGCAACGCGCACCTGTATCACACCCGAACGCGCACCTGTCTCACCGAAACGCGCAACGCGCATCTGGTTTGCGGTCATTCGCGCAGGTACGCGTCCGAGTTTTGCAGCATGAATTCCAACCTGGTATACTGCTATATATCATTAGTATATTGTAGATGTAGGCTTTTATCACACACCCTAACTTATTCATTATTTTCTTTCCTTAAATCTTCAAAAATTTACATTTATTTGCGTCACCATATTGACTCGTGTTCGTGTAGGGCCTACTTTCTGACTGTATTGTACTGGTGGCGCGAATTTTGTTCCTCTTGATATTTTGCGAATTTTGTTCTTATTGCATTTTTGCGAATTTTGTTCCAACGTGTAGCGAACTTTGTTCCTCTACTTGCGAACTATGTTCCTACAGTCCTATCGAATTTTCAAGGATAATTATGTTCCAATTATTGTGAATGTATCAGTGTATAGGATGTCAAAATTCGAAATCAAACAATTATTATTTGTTACAGTATCTATCTATATATGCCCAATGCACAATAGGCCAGTTTTCGAATAGGACACTTGCCCAATACTTGAGATTTAGCTTCATTTAATTAAGAACATTGATGGAAAGGGAAAGGAGCAGGTTCCCGTTACAGTGGGTGTTTTCTAACCAGCTAACCAAAACAATAAACTATAAATTATTTCACTTGCGCCCAATGTGCGACACTATAGCAAAAGCAAGCAAAAAAAGATCAACGAATAAAAAAACATTTTAGGAATAAAGTTCGCGCTCCGAAGTTTACAGCAATTTATCGTACTCTACCAGCAGACCAGTCTACATTAATAACATCGTCTTAAATTGAACTTGCACGTCATAATTTGTCTTAATTAAGAAAAATCAAGACATAAAATATTTTAAATAAGAATTAAGTTAAACTCCTAAATACTGAAATAGGAAGTCCAAAAAATATTTCCTATATAAGAAATTCTCGGAAAAAGTAACGTTTTTAAAATGGTTATAGAAAGCGAACGCACAGACAGACAGGTAGTTTTTTTTCTAGTTTTCACAACAAACTTAGTATAGATTAACCTCCAATAACCAGGAATTCAAATATGCCGCTAAAATATATTTCAAAAGACAGAAAGATAACGAAGAAAATGTAGGCCTACAGAAAAATGGCAAAAATTTCAAATATAGGAAGCACTTTTTCCAATATAGGAAGAAAAAAACCTCTTATTTACAATTTAAGAAACTTACCCTAACTGCAGTTATCAGTATACTAAGTGCTAAGATTTAACTCCTTTGACAGTTTGACTCGTTATCTAATTTAATTTCACTCCATTTTCTCTTTAAACAAAGTCAACAAATTTGAAAATACTGTATTTTTCGTACCGGTAATAGGCAATAGGCCTACAGATATATAATACTTTTCTGTCAGTCAGTGCCCGCACTGCCGCAGATCCCAGGGTGCAAACCACAACTGAAACGCGCACAATGCCCGCGCACAGTTTTTCAGCCGAGCAATAACTGACAATATACCGCGCATGGACTGAAGAAATGCGCACACCAAGCTGAAAAACAATTAAATTCACAAAAACATACGAATAAATAAATAAATCAAAAAAAGTATTATTTATTAACGTAAAGAAACAAAAAAATTAATTTAAGCAATGCAAAATGACAAAAAATCGTGAGCGAAATTTTTCATTTTAACAATGTAAAATGAAAACGAAACGCGAGTGAAATTTTAAATTTGTGTATGTAGCATGTACGTCAGCAGGTCTAAAATGAAAAAAAACGCGAGCGAAGCGAGTGAAATTTTTTATGGCTAATTATTTTTCTCATTAAATTGCAGTTTTGCACACACGTTATAACTTTTTTTACACCTCATCCGCGCACTTGGACTTTTAATATTTTGCACAGATTACCGCGCACTTTTGGTGACTATTTCAAAACCGCACACAACGCGTTGCGATTTTTGCACTCCATTTGCAGCCTGGCGCAGACCGGTCGATATACAGTTGAATTTGTGGTTATGACTGTATGGCATATGGACACAGGTTACAGGTGCTGTAGCTGTGTAGTGTGGGTGCAGCACACTAAAATCTAACTGCCGCGCCGGCGCGCTCTACAGCTCTATCAGTCTATGTCAGTATGTACTAAGTATTCCAGTCAGGCTACTGCAGTACTGCAGGTAGGCCTATTCCAGTAGGCCTTTTCGTGTAATACTGCTGTACTCTAATAACACCAACAACCAAATAACCGAAACAAAACTGCAAAATGTTAAACTCATTTATTTTACTTATTTTATTATCATTAACGGCGAGCCCTGTCCGCCCCGATGCGGTCCCCACCAACCCGGGCACACCCACTGGGAACAACACCTCCACCCCAGCTCCATCGCCAACCTGCTCCCAACCATCTACCGTCACACATGGGACGATAGCGGATGCTTCGAACACCACATATCCTGTCGGTTCCAACCTAACCATCCAATGTACTTCTACTAACCCAGGTAAATACACGATTCTCTGTTCCCTCGATCCCGATAATAACACCGTGGACTGGAGTGTACAGGATGGTCAGCCCCCCTCCCCGTACACTTCTGTCTGCGAGCCGGCTCGTCCCGCTGGTAGTTGCAGTTCGCCTCCTCCCGTAACCGGCGGCCGCTACGAAACAATCGGACAGGATGTATCCGACACCGACATTAAATGGTTTGGTACGGGGTCCTCCGTCCAGCTGGTCTGCACCCTCGGTTACCGCGTGGAATACCCTGGGGACGGAGAGAGGTTGACCTGCCAGGATTCCTCCTGGACATGGCAGAACTCCTCCTTCCCATCGAGCCGCCCCGATTGCCTCCCTTGTCTAACCCTGATAGATTCCTCGTCTGAGAGCAAATCAATTGAATCCTATAAGAACTCCGACGATAAATACCACCATTCTTCTAACTGTTTGTGGATTATTTCGGCCCCGGTTGGATTCCGAGTTAAATTAACTTTAGATTCATTCCATCTGGAGTTAGTCGCCAACTGTAGTTACGACTGGCTGTCTATCTACACCCGGGAGCTAACGGATTCTGAGATGCAGACATCCGAAGTTTCCGAGAACGGATTAATCCGGAAGCTATGCGGGTCGTTGGATCCGATTACTTTGGCCTCCGAGGCCAATCGCATGACCTTGTTGATGCACACAGACGCGAGTATGAACGAGTTTGGATTCTCTGGGAGTGTTGAATTCTTCCCCGAGAGTCAGCCGGTGTTATGCCCTGATCCCGACTCTCCCGCCTCATTATCTATGACGTCACGGAACCGCGTGCCCTCGGAGATCAACCAGGAAGGTTTCCCCGAGGGTTTCATGTTGAATTACACCTGCGAACCGGGGTATAAGTTGCGTACGGGGGCAGTTCCCCAGATGGTTTGTCGCTCCTCTATGCTGTGGGAACCGGGGGTCCCTCCTGTGTGCGTGGCCCCATGCGGGGACCTCCTAATGTTGGAGGTCCCCTCCGAAGGTCCGGACGCCCGGATCCCGGACACCCCATCTCTGTTCGCCCCTTCCGATCTCCCTGGCGTCGGTTACAGTGCCAACTCCAACTGTATCTGGCGGATTCGCGCGCCGACTAAACACGTCATCGAACTGGAGTTCGTGAGTTTCTGGATGGAGAGCCACGAGGATTGTAATTACGATTTCCTTGAAATTTACGACGGGTGGAATGGGTATAATGTGAACGGGAGCAACCAGGCGGTTGTCTACTTTGCTGAAAACCGAATCGGTCGATATTGCGGGACTTTGTACCCGAAACGTATAGTTTCTCTAACCCCGGACGTTATGTTGTACTTCCACTCCGACTTCTCTGTAAACAACGACGGATTCGAGATTAAATACAAGGCGGTCGGCGCCGAGAAGGCTGACAGACGTTGTCGGGACCCGGACGGCGAATCCGACGATGTTGTCGTCCCGAATAAACCCCAACTCGGGGTCACCAACCCTATCCGTAACCCGTCGGACATCCAACCCGATGGGTTTACCAATGGCTCCTCTATCGATTACTCGTGTCCCGCGGGTTTCTATATCTCGGACACTCGGGGTACATCGTCCCAGATTAATTGCACCGTGTTCTCCACCTGGACCGGGAAGCCCCCTTCCTGCGCGCGAATCCCCCCACAATGCCCCCCGCCCCCTCCTATAACCTCCGGCCTTGGGCATCTTATACTCCCGCCGTCGGTTAAACCCTCGAGTAAGTTCGATGTGGATTCCATCGTCTCCTACCGGTGTAACACCAGTTACTATCTCGTCGGGAAGGCCGTTGTTAGTTGCAACTCTACCGGGATGTGGTCCGGCCCGCCGCCTGAATGCCGCGTCTGTGGGGGCAGTGTAAAGATAACCGAACAGTTCCAATCGATAGACTCTCCATCCAAGGACGACGGGGCTAGTTACCCGGAGAACCTTGACTGTCTGTGGACTATTAGCGCCTCTAGTGGTTGGCGAGTGGAACTCCAGTTCCATTGGAGGGGTTTCGAGGCTCAACCGAATGGTTTCTGTCGATACGATTACGTTAACATCTACGACGACTACGGAGTAGATAAGTTGGTTCTCGTTAAGGAGTCGGGCAGCACCCCGGTTGTTCTGTATCCAAATGGCACGGCGCCCCGGCCATCTAGAGTAGTCTGCGACGCGGCCGCCGCCGAGTCAGTTTTCGCGTCCGTGTACGATTCGGTCGCGGTTTATTTCCACACGGATTCGACGAATAACGGAGTCGGTTGGCGGATGAATTACCGGCAGCTGGCGACCGGGAGGGATTCCTGCGCGGATCCGGGTCCGGCCGGAGTCGGGGGGACGCGAGACCCGGTCGTGGGTGGCGTTGCGTCCCGGACGGGGGCTGGCGGGACCGGCGCGGGGGACGTTACAACCTTCCAGGTTGGGGACGTTGTGACCTACCGATGTCCACATGGTGTGGTTTTCAACCGGATGGTGAAGGAAGTCAACTTGACTTGCCAGGACGGGGGATTCTGGAATTTAATTCCCCCAGTTTGCTACGATAATTCCGGGTGTGTCAGGCAGGTGGCGTTAAATGCGTCCGTAAATACGTCTACGATTCAGTACCCTTTCGATACTAATGGTTAGTAGCAGGTCGTATTAAGGTGGTCGGTCACACACCAAAAAATTGGAATTCCTGAATTTCTTAAAACATATCATCTGATGCAAAATTTGACGTAGATTCCAAAAATCAAGGTCCCATGACCTGAATATCAAACAATCAAAAGTTGTCAATTTTTCTGTGAAATTTTTCAAGGCGGTCCGTTATTTTTCAAATTCCATGAAATCCTATCAAAACTTATAAGCATTAATCTGGTCACATACAGCAAATGCGGCTAAAGACTTTTGGGGCGATTTCGGATCATGGGTATTTATTCGCATTCGCCTTTACAAAGGTACACATATGTGGAAAACTACAAAAGTTATTAACATGAAATTTTCACACAATATGTAGCACATGTTGGGGCAATAACATAACCAAAAGTTTCATCTCATTTGCAAAATTGGTCGAGTAATAGACATTTCATTAAAAAAAACACCCATTCGACCAATATTGCAAATGAGATGAAACTTTTGGTTATGTTATTGCCCCAACATGTGCTACATATTGTGTGAAAATGTAATGTTAATATCTTTTATATAGTTTTTGATATGTGTGTACCTTTGTAAAGGCGATTGCGAATAAATTCCCATGATCCGAAATCGCCCCAAAAGTCTTTAGCCGCATTTGTTGTATGTGACCAGATTAATGCTTATAAGTTTTGATAGGATTTGATTCAGGTCGATTTTTGGAATCTACATTAAATTCTGTTCTAGATGGGTAAATTTTAAAATTGAAATAAGAAAAAAAATGTTTCAAAATTTTGGCCAATTAGCTCTGCTATTGAGGCCTAACGCAAGGCTTACTAGAAGGTCTTCTAGTAGGCCTTGGCCTAACTGTACTACAGTATACAGATGATTTGGAAAATGAAAGTAATTGGTTGTTTATCTCTACTCAGTAGTCAGTGTGCCGAGAACTGGCGTAACTGACATGCTAATAACTTTGTCGGATTTAAAGCTGTCGAGTTTAAAATTTGGAGGCATCAATAAAACAAAAAAGTTGAGATTTTTTTGAGACTTTCAGACACCATCCAGTTCAATAGTCTCCTAGTAGAGGGCTACATGTCCAAACATTAAAAGTAATGTCCTCCAATTTCTTTGCTTATAATCGGTTTAAACTGAAATTTGGCAAATTTGTACCAGATAATTAATTAGCTGTCCTTCCCCATTAGTTTAGTTAGTTTAACATCTATTTTATTGAACCCAATTGGGCATCATGCGTAATGCTTATTATAACTATAAGCACCCTTTTGGGCCGAGGATTACAAATTAATAATGTTGGAGTACCTGACCCGCCACCACTGGAGTACGTTTACACTAGCTGCAATAAGCTAGTGGAAAAAATTAACACAATTATTAGAGAAAACAGAACCACTTGAGTAGGGTTGTCCCGGAATTCCGTTCCGGCCGGAATTCCGGTGGTTTATGTCAGATTCCGGTTCCGTCGGAATTGGGTCAATTCCGGCCGGAATTTTAGCGGAATTACCAGTTTACTAACTAGTTTCAATTAGTTTGTGAAATTATTATCCCACATTATGTAAAAACAATAACAATATTATAATAGGTATTGTCCAACATAACATCGTATTACCCGTAAAGCTGGAACTCATTTACAAAAGGGTCCTTTATGACTATGTTGCTTAATTAGGTCCTGCGTCATTAGCCTTAGGTGTTGCGTAATACAGTAGTTTTATTTATACAGAAAATATATTTCTTACCAAAAATATATTTATTCCCAGCAAAAATTAAATTGTAACATGTAATTTTGACTCTCGTTTATTGATTTGGTCATAATTACATGTCACTGTAACCTGCTCCATTCCATTAACGACACCAGGATATTGAACCAAAGCCTTTTGGCCAAGGTTATGGGTTTTTGGAATTAATGAGATCGAATTCCATGTCGTTTAACCCTATTTGGTCCGGGGTGGTAATTTTAGAAATTTTTTTGAAACTCAACTGTATCTTTAAAAAGCCAAGTATGGTGGGAAAACCCAAATTTCGCTTTTCCTAAAATTTAATGGGCTGTCCACCAGCACAAACGCCAAAAACATAGCTTTGTTCGTTTTCGTGTTGTCCCATTCTGGCACTCATTTCCAGTAATTTTCGCGCGAAAATTTTTTCAAAAGTTTTAATAGCTCGATAAAAATAATTTATTTGCGGTATATAGCGGTTTTTTTAGATGCTGATCATGATTATAGAACTCAGATATAACATACGAGAAAATTTCTAGTAATTTTGAATGTGACGCGGGGCATGAAAAAAACAAGTAGTGCAAATATGATAATGAAAAATCACCACAAATCAAACTAATTTTATGACATTAGGGGCTTTCCGGGATGCTGATCATGAATATGACACTCATATCATATCATACCCGATTCATTGTTGGCATTTTTGGACATGTGCCAATTTGGCACGAAAAATACAAGTAGTACCAGTATTACAAATTGATAAAAATGTAATGTTTACACTTCCCTAGCTTCAGAATTATCAATCCAAACTCAACGTTCGTTAGTTTGAAAATTTTTCACATGTTACTTTTCGTCCTGGGGGACCAGAGTAGTGCAACAAAATGATGGCTGCAATGCCAGAAAACTTTTTTAACAAGAATCAAGTGATCAGCGACCTCGAAAACCCTTATACCACAAAATTTTAATTTTTTAGCCAAGATCTAAAAAAATTCCAAAAATGACAACCCACCCAGGGCCAATTAGTAAAAATAGACCTGGCCAGATAGGGTTAAGGCCCCCAAATAACCCCTCCTCCAGCCCAATAATCAATTTCTCCTACTTCTGGGCCAGGCCACTCTCACACCAGAACTGGGGGGCCGTGGAGCTGATTGATATCATTAGTAAACTTGGCTTTAGAAATTCAAAAAAATACGTATATTTCACAAAAAAATATAAAGGATAATGGTTATTTAGTGTATTTCACTTCAAAATCAATTTCATTTAAAAATTCCGGTTCCGGCCGGAATATTCCGAATATATTGAATTCCGGTTCCGGTCGGAATCAAAATATCGATTCCGGGACATCGCTACACTTGAGCAATACGAAACCAGCCACAAGTACTACATGCATAGTGCATACATACACAGTACACACACCCACATGCACGTATTTCATTCTTGATTACTCGCTGGTGCTAATGCACTTTACCAAGATTATAATATTTTTATTAAGAACTATGAACCCATACTGTACTAAAAACTACAATGCTTAGTTGGCCTATCCCAGAAAGTTGAATCGTTTCGTGCCAGATATATACTGAGAGAGTGCTGTAAAGATGTTATGCGCAATATTAGATTTCATTTTATTCTTTAGAATTCCTTGATCTTAATGTGTTTGAGCTGAATCTTGGAATATATGTACCAGACCACATGTTGCGTCTTTATGAAGAAGGTGATCGGTCTGCAGTTTTCCAGTCTGCCTCTAAGGGTTTAACCGGTGTGGCTTGATTTTAATCCGGTTAGGCTGAAACTTGGCATTGGGGCGGTACTCCATCTACACTTCTACTGTTTGCCGCTAGAGGTCGAAGTATCTGAAAACCTTCTCTCATGTTATTTTTCATCTGTTCAAGCGGAAACTCAGCAGATATACATGCTAGACCGTAGAGCATCCATAGGCAGCGTCTTTATTGGGAGGGTAATCCATCGGCAGTTCTCCAGTCTACCGCTAGTGGGCTGAAATGAAAACATTCAGCCATTTCGTTGTTTATAATCCTTTCTACCTGATTGATATCTGGCACATATATTCTAGACCTCGGGCTGAGGTTTGTGAGGTCTTAAATCGGCACTGCAGGGACCCAGTCTGCCTCTTCTGTAGGTGGTAGAGCTGTTAGGTCACATCTGGTTGGAATTTGCTTATATTTCTTTCGAGTTGTCTCTAACAAAAGTCAATGTCACGTGCTGCGCGAAGGCCCCAGTTGGGGTAGGTAGAGTAAGACATTGGAGACCGATTCCCGAATGTTTGTCAGTCCAACCAACCTGTTATTCGAGCTTTTGGAGAACCCCTGCTCTGGGAGAATATCAGAATGGGTGAGACTTTGTGATTAAATGTTATATGAATGAACGTGTCATATAATCTATATCACATGAAACTAGTTCGCAGAAGTTCATACAATAAGCTATACTAAGTCACATGGCGAATAATATTGTAACAAACTATTTAGCTAAGCTAAAACTCGTATACAAAAGTTTCCTATGGACTCTAGTTGACCTCCACCGCCGTATAAAGTTCTAGTCTACGTAGAGTAGGCTGGGATAGAGTTGAATTAATATTCTAAGGTTCGCCTCGGCCGACTGTTTGCTTTTTTTGCTACATTATGTCATCACATTCTACCTACTGAATTATATAATATGATGGAGGCCAGTTTAACGAATGTTTTTGTTTTATATGTTTTTTTTATGATGTTCCAAACACTGAAACAAGAATATAACATGTTGCGTAATATTTTTTTATGTCATAATATGAATATTTTGTGTCTCCCCTTAGCGGCGACATATGACACCAACGAGTTCTGCCGTTGGAACGTAACGGCCCCTAACGGGTCCCGAATCCACTTCGAGTTCGAATACATCTCGCTAGAGGCGCCTCGGTTCCAGTCCTGCTACGACTGGGTCGAGGCGTGGGACTCCCCGGAGGAACCCACCGTGCGGCGCGAAGGGCCGCCCTCTACGCCCCGTACGCTGCTGGACGAGCCCGGATTGGTCGGCCGTTGGTGCGGCTCGGCGGCCATTAACACCTCGCATCTACCCCCCTCGTTCATATCGCTTAGCAACACGTTGCAGATCTACTTCCGGTCGGACGCGAGCAGCGAACACTACGGCTTCCGTATTCTATTGAATCTCTACGGCGCCGACTCGCACACCGCCACCAACCCGCATTCCGAGTGCGAACTCCCCACGGTCGGGTTGCCCCACGGATTGATATTCAATCTAATAGCCCCGGGGAATAACAACAACAACGACTCGAGTCCCGAGTTCCCCAACTCGCCGTACAACACGGTGTACCACCCCGGCGACTCGGTGGGTTTCCTCTGCTACTCCGGGTTCCACCTCGACTACCCGACCACCAGCGACCACCAACCCAACATCACCTGCACGGCTCGCAGCGCCTGGACCTCCACCTTCCCCAGGTGCGTCTCGGAGCGGGGCGGCGATTGCCCCGAGTTCCAGTCCGGGATCCCCAACGGTGCCATGAACCCGATGGGGACAACCGCGGACGCCGGCAGCCACCCGCTCAGCGTCGGCGCTCGCTACCAATTCCACTGCGACCGTTTCTATAAACTCGTCGGCGATCCGATTCTCGAGTGCCAACCCAGCGGTGGTTGGAATCATAAAGTCCCTGAATGCCGTTACGCCGGGCCCGTCTGCGTGGCGCCGCGTCTAGTAAACGGGACCGCGACGGTCGCCCCGGCTAGCGACGTCACCGCGGGTGTTCCCGCTTCGCGTGACGTCACTTTCAACGAAGGGGGCGTTGTTATTGGTTCGCGCGTTCGATTCACTTGTTACGCGGGAGCGACGCTAGATGGCGCATCTCTTTCGGTTTGCGTTGCCGGGGGCAACTGGAATCACCCCACGCCGCGTTGCGTTGGCGACGCGATCCCCCCCGCCGCCGCCTTTGCCGGTAGCAACACCGGTGTGATCGTCGGGGTGGTGGTGGCGGTGGTGATTGTGGTGGTTGTGGCGGTGGCGGGGGTCCTGTGGGCCAGGAAACGGTGGCCCAATCGGTTCTCTAGGATGCGGCTAGGCGGCGTAACTATGAGTAGTCTCAACTACCAGAACCCCGTCTACGAGAGATTCTCCTGATTGGATGTCGCCTAGCGACTGCGGGGATGTGGAAGGCGAACGCCTCTTCTAATTGGATGTTGCCTAGCAATATCTATAATTATTCTGGAACTTTTATATTTATCAATGCGACTTTCATTAGATTTATCCAACAGACCCAGTTAAACTCTTCTCTATTTATTTCACATGTATATTTATTTATTATTCATATGGAACTCACTAAATTGTTTCTTTCACGTATTTTCCCTCATTATTTTTCCAACTAACAGACTTTCTCTGCTAATAAGCGTTTCAAATCGTTTCTATTAATTCCCACTTAGTTTTTTTGAGTTCCGTTGCCACAATTTTTTGAGTTGAAATCACAATTTTCGTATTTTTTTATATTTTCTTTCTTTTTAGTAAAAATAAATGTTCTGCCACAAAATATGTTATCAACGGCGGCGCTCAATATTATCCGAACAAATTCAGTGTTTCCTTATTGGTTTATGTTTTTTCTACTAATAATTATTAATGGATAGTATTTCTAAATAATAGGGGACAGAATCTACCCCAACTTTTACGATAGGATTATATGAAACACGTGCGGTGTGGCTTTCGCACAGGACCAAGTAAACAAACGTTTCAGAAGCGTTCCACTATTTCTTTCTTTCCAGTCGTCCTCTATCTGGCTACTCAAGAACTGCTTAGATCCCCAAGATAAACTCAATTCCAGACTTTCCGATTACATATTGTTCACCAAGTTTGGGTTGATTTCACCAAAGATTCACTGATTTATTCAACTCCAAACATGACCTACTATAGATACGACCCGTCAAGCTGCTGCAGAGCCCCTAAATTTAGTGGGCCAGTTATTTATCTTATACATATCCCCGAGGACATATCGGCCCTTTCGGGGGATCTCAAGTAAGACAATGCGTGATCATGAATACGACTTCAATATAATGAGGAACTGATATTATTTAGGGGAATTATTATTAACTATCCTGGAATATAGTGTCGTTTAATTTGAGGAACAGAGTTACTTTATTTTACTCTACTCTACTATGTGTTTGATGCGGAATTAAGAGATTCTTCATATTCAGTTACTACTGTGATCCTGATTTACCGGTACGTTTAACCCTCTCTTCTATCTGGCCCGGGCTATAGTACTGCATTCTTAAAAATGCAGCTGCAATGCAGCATGCCGATCCTAGTAGTAGTAGTAGAGTACTGCAGTACTTAATTGGTCCGGGGGGGGGGGGGGGGGGGGGTGGGGGCAAGTAATTGTGCTAATGACTTATATACTTATGGTATAAGGGAATTCGAGGACGCTGACCACGATAAAACTTGTTAAAAATATTTTCTGGCACTGCATCAATTATTTTTGGTGCTATTTTGGCCCCCCAGGACGAAAAGTACAAGTAAAAAATTGTCAAACTGTACATTTTGTGTTTGGTTTTGTATTTCTGAAGCTATACTGGCTATTACACAACTCT
>JAUCBJ010008516.1:0-10697 GCA_032718475.1 Nemertoderma westbladi | reverse complement strand
TTGTACAATAAAGAAAAATGGAGAGCTATATACAAGTGGGGCTACCAATGAATCACCCTTTGGCAGAATTTTCAAGGACATGATCTTGGAAAACAAACATATGATTATTGCAGAGGTCATGGACCTGAAAGTACATATCGTTTTCGAAATAAAGATGGCATAATTATACGAACCAGCTACTTAGACCACTTATACAAATTAATTAACTTAGCTGACACCTTCTTCGAGAAACACAACCTCCACATGAACACTACCAAATGTCACTTTTTATCAATAAATTCAAACGGAACCTCATCAACTACAGATGTACAGTACTCCATCTCGAACATGCTTGTAAATCTGAGAAGAGAACAAAATATATGGGTCTACCACTGCCCCCCCCCCCCCCCCCCCCCCCCCCTCCTTTCACATCACATCAAACAACATATTGTTGGGAAGATATGGGCACATGATGTCGATGATGAATCGACGAGGCTTAAAACCTGACACATTACCCCTAGAGATTACTACTCTCATATGACGCACTCTGGCTGACCCTAAATCTACGGATCTTCGGATCTTCTGCCTTATCTACAGAAGCCATTGCTGAAATAGTTGGGAAATGCAGGAGAGCAATGCGTGACATTCTTTGTCTCGACAATAGAGTTTCAAATAACCTCCTTAGTGACCTATACTACTACTACTACTACTACTAGGATCGGCATGCTGCATTGCAGCTGCATTTTTAAGAATGCTGTGCCGGTTTGTCAACAAAATTGCACCGCCACAACTCCCTATCACCCATGACATTTGCTAGATCATCCGCATCTTCAAGGCCAGTGTCCTTTAAGATGCGTCTCAAGAAAGTCATGGGCTGTCTACCATGCTTATTCACTCCATGAGGCTGCCAAAGTACAAGATTATGAACTGGCTGGTCCTCACGGCGCAAGCAATGTCCTGCAAAGCGGATGCGGTGACCTATACAACCTGGATGTTGAACAAACAATACGTTGAAACCAATCACGAGTAATCTACAACATGTTAGCAAGTTGGCTTCCACCGCAGCACTATCCTAAATGCTGTTGATAACGCCCCCTCCAACCGCTCTTGGGGGGGGGGGGGGGGGGGGGGGGGGGGGGGGGGGGGTTATACACCACTGTATAATTCAGATGCCTTACTGGACGTTAACCGGGGGTAAAACTACGGGTGATTTTTTAGTGAATTTAACCCCCCTCCAGTGTATTCTTACCCCAATGATATTTTAATTGTCAGTCTAATTTTAATTAGATTTCGATATAAGCCTACAGTTAAGACCACATATACCTCTAGTACACAGACAAACACACGCTGGAAATGTGTATACAGTAAAGTACCGGTACTGTAGAAGATACAAAAAATACACCGGGAGTGAGAATACACTAGGGAAATTTAACCGGGGATGGAATTGACTTGCCAGTTTGCACAGAGTGAAAATTGATAAATGCAGGGGTGAGTTGTCACTAGAGGGGTTTAAAATACACCAGGGAAAATACACCCCGGTAGTGAGAATACACTAGGGAATTTTAACCGGGGATGGATTTGTTTTGCCAGTTTGCACAGAGTGAAAATTGATAAATGCAGGGGTGAGTTTTCACTGGCTGAGTGGAGGGGGTTAAAATACACTCGGGAAAATACACCCCGGGAGTGAGAATACACTAGGGAATTTTAACCAGGGAGCCATTTTGCATGGGGAGCGAAAATTCTCTGATGCACCGTGTACTACAGTCTGACAGTACAGCAGTATAATTTGTTTTGCATTTAGTCATGATTTTATCAAATTTTATCAGTTTCGTGATTTCACTAAAAGTTGCTATACATACTTCTGTACTTACATACCGGTACCGGTATCCAGTGATTGATTTATTATTGATGTGTGTGTAGTCCTACAGCTGTACAGGTTCTGTAGGCTAAGCATTTACGGTAGTAGGCCTACACTAAAATATTAAACATTAATTTAAACCAAGGACCAACAGACCAAGCTGCCAAGGACTACTGAAGCACACACAGTAGTCTGGTTCTGGTAGTCTGTACTACTGTACTACTTGTATCTACAAGGACTGAAGGACTACAGACTCTGTAGTCTGGCATCTGGTAGTCCTTGCTGCCTTGATTTAATTTAAACATTAGGCCTAGCCAGTCAGCTAGTTAGCTCTGTACTATCTGCTAGTCTGCTAGTGCTAATATGCTGCTATAATTGCTTAAATCCACATTACGATGAAATTATCATGGATGTTTGCAGAAATTATTGCTAGAGCACCTTATCTGGTTGCTTTTATCACTTTCTCATTATGCGCGATTTCTACGGTTGTTGTGTTTCGGTACAAAGGATTACCAGATTTCACGGATCCTATTAAGGGCTTTGAACCAAGAGGTGAGTTAAAGACCAACTGTTGAACTGTTCAATAAAGTAGTCAACATCACGGTAGGCCTACGCCCTACGGTCTGACGGGAGGGTGTACGCCTGTACGGTAATGTTCTGATTTTAGCCTAACATTGCTGTTGCTGTACAGCTGTAATACAGTAGCAGTACAGCAGTAATATGTGGACTACTTTCAACATTGGTACACTGTAAAAATTCAGTTCGCAGTTTAAGATAGACAGTTACTGGTAGGCCTACTGTGTTAGATTAAGCTACCTAATCAAAAAATAAATTCTAACATGGAAAATGGTCTGCATTTTTTTTATACTTGCACTTTCGTTTATAGTCTTATTGTAGACAATTTGTCCTCTATGATTTGTTTCTCGCAAAATTAAATATCGCATTTCTTCAGTTATAAAAAGATTAAAACTGTCCTAATTTTTCGGTTTTATCAACGCTTTAGGCACAAACTTTATAATGTCAGCTCTCCCACATTTGGTAGGTAGAGGCTAGAAGGGGTGAATCAACGTATTTTATGCCGGATTTTGATACATAGGTATTGCGCTCAATGGCTGCAATAGTTTCATTTCCAGAGGAACTCTAGGATGACTCTGATCCTGCCTCCTGACTGATTCGGTATAATATAATATAATTACTATCGGAATCAGTTTCTGATTCATGAGAGTAATGAGTTATACTGGCAGACTGGAGTATATTTCATCACCTGAATTTTCTTCTTGTCATAGAGATGATTCACTTGCGTTCAGATCCTGTAGCGGAACTTCCCCTACAAATTCCCCATCATCCAACCACTGATCAATGTCTATTGTGCGTAAGTCTTCGTTCATTGTAAAATATAAATTATTGGTAGAAACTTGAGAGTATAATCAGATTGAACTACACTCTGACACTGTGTGAAACCAATTCTACTGTATACTTCAGTACTCTGCAATGGGTCTATTGTAGGCTATATGTATATATGTAAAGTATAATAATACTAGGCTAATTGACTAACCGGTACTGTAATACAGTACAGTACTGGTGGATGCTTCAGTACCAGCCAATTGCTGCCTATCTTGATTGTCTGGCTGGTGGGCAGGCTAGGCTATATCATGTTTGTTATAAAGCAATTATGCTGTTATAATTAGAATCTCATAGTGATATAAGCTTAGAATTAACCTTAGTTCAATTGACTACAAATGTAGTCCATATATCAAAGTAAGTGAAACTTGCAATTTTCTCTGCTGTGATTGGTCGAAATTTTTTAATATCAAATACATAGGTTGGTAAGTAGAAACCTTAGGAATACACAAAATTTTAGGCAACCACATGCATTAATTACGAAGATATTGATATTTAGATTATGAGAAACTACAATTGTAGTCCATATACCAAAATTAGTGTTAATATGCTTTTCAGAAACATTAAGTGCTGTTGATAGCATACAGCACAGCTGTACAGGCATACAACAGTACAAAGCTATGGTAAGACCATTCTGCCATTGGTCGAATACAACACTGTTTGGTCTTGGTCACCGTATAAAAAAGCGATAATAATCAAATTGAGAGTGTGCAGCACTACTTTACACGACGATTATTTTTAAGGTGCAATATTCTACACTGCAGTTATGTTGACCGCATAAAATACCTTTCCTTACAACCTCGACGTTTTATTTTAGATTTAAAGACAGAAAGATGACATTTAGAATTGAAAAGAATCTATTTGATTTAGACTTTGATACTTTTTCTAAACGTCCATCGAGAACTGGCCCGCAGGAGAACTGAACTCCATAGATTGTTCCAATTTGTAACAATTTACCATTGGATGAATTGTTAATGCCGCAAGTTGTCTGGTGTTGACCCTTTGCAATATTATTCATTTACTATTGATCAGGTCAATCCTTTTTTTATCAGTTCATTATTATTATTTATCAGTTCGTTTTTATCAGTTTGATGTTTTGGTTGATAATCGTTTAATTCGTTTATATCCTTGTATGACGTCATCTTTTTTTAAATTTCGAAAATTTTAAACCTCCCTTAAGTGCCATGATGAACCTGGGTGGATTTTCTCCCTCTCGATAATTTGATGTTCCACTTAATAATTATGTGATGTTGCTCACGGAAAGGCTGGAGTCAAATATTTAATTAATTAACCAGCAAATGTAATCTTTAGGAACTGAAGTCAATGGAAAACTTCGTGTTTATAAGGAGTTGGAGCAAATGGTTGATGATGGGAAGTTAACCAACTCGTACGGTTCGTATGACGGAGAAGAGGCCAACGATGATGTAGAGGTAGATGTTGAATTGAACAGGAGATCCCTTTCCGAACCCGGGATACATAAACGACAGACAAACCCCTTCGAGTTCAACAGAAACCATTACGCGAGATGTGCCAACAGGTATCTGAGTCCAAACCAGGCCAAGATAATAATCCAGTCGAACTGGCAGTTCCAACCCAATATGTTGACGTTGACTCACATCCATGACGTGTGCGCCTACACCGAGCGCTATCTAGCGCCCTACTTCGCGCTCACTAACTGCTCGGGCTACTCGGTGGGCACGCTAATGTCCGGTCTCTACGACAAACCGTGTTCGCAGCTGAACGCCTCCGATCTCGGGGACTTCCTCTCGCTGATGCGCGAATGTTTCCCGCTGTTCGAGGCGGACTTCGCGTCCTCCGTGGTTGATACCTGTCTGCGGCAGGGCCATCCCTCCCGCTGCTGCAACTACTCCGTCGTATGGAAGGTCTCGCAGTTCCTCCTCGACAAAGACTTCGCCTTCGACCCATCCGCTCCGCTCGAGGCCACGCTAGTCGCGGTTGTATCGTTCCGCTACCGAAGAGACGTCGACCTCATGGATCTATACTACGAGATCGGAGGTTCGATCCCTACTCGCTACCGCAGTATCCATCTAGTTGGCTTCGACGCCGACGACCTTAAGTTCCAGGTCTTCGAGGAGCTCCTCTGGAGCGACATGTACTACTTCGGGTTCGCCGGTTTCGCTGTATTCCTCTGTATGTTCTGCTTCACTCGTTCCGTCATCATCGTCCTTGCCGCAGCCTCTGACGTCATCCTCTGCTTCGGCCTCGCCTATTTCCTTTACTCCTACGTCTTTCAGCTTCAGTTCTTCCCTTTCCTCGGCGTCCTCTGTCTCATCCTCCTCATCGCCATCTCCGTTGACGACGTCTTCGTCTTCTTCCACGCCTTCCAGCTCGCTAAAGCCGAGGTCTCCAACCCGGACGACCTTGTCGCTGTCATCCACCAGTCCCTCGTCCACGCCGCCTCCTCTATATTCGTTACCTCCGCCACAACCTCAGCTGCTTTCTTCGGCTGCGTCAGCAGCAGCATCACGAGCATCCGCCTGTTCGGCATCTTCTGCGGGATCGCCGTTCTCATCGACTACGTCACCATGATTACCTGGATCCTCCCGGTCATCGTTATCGTCGATAAACTCGACAAGCGGCTCTCCGCTTGCTGCCGTCGCGGTTTCTCTCTGTTCGACTGGATTAGGAACGTCTCCTCCCGCGTCGAAGCCCTTATCTTCCACTCCCTTCTCCCCTTCCTCATCGCTAAGCTCTGGTGGCTGTGGATCCTCTGTTTCTTCGGCTGCGGCGCCGCTTTCGGTATCACCGCGCTGTACCACCCGGGATTGGAACTGCCCACCTCCCAGGAGTTCCAACTGCTCCCGCGCTCCAACGTTCTGGAACGCTACTCATTGGAGCTGCGACAGCGGTTCCGGTTCGACGATCTACGCGGCGGCTCCATCCTCCAGGTCTCCGATAAGCTGTGGTTCTCGGCGGTGTGGGGAGTGGAGCCGGTGGACCACGGGAACTTCCTGGACCCGGACGTGGCCAGCGTGCCAGCCTTCCGGGACGACTTCGAGCTCGCGGAACCGGAGACCCTCCGCTGGATCGACCGCTTCTGTCTCACCGGTCGAGCCTTCGATTGGATCAACATCCTCGCCTCGTTCAGTCGGTGTTGGACGGCGGAATATCGGCGACACATGGAGACGGATTGCGGAGAGTCGCCCCCCTCGGGAGCCGAGGGACCCGACCCGTGCTGCTCCCACTCCGAGGATTCCTTCCCCTACACCCGCGCCCTCAACCTCCTCTGCTTCCCTCGGGTTTCCATCAAGATGGACGCGCACCACTCCGGCGGACTGGTCTTCAACTCCAAGGTCTTCTTCGAGGGGGACCGCCTCCGCGCTATCGCCATCACCTGGCCGACCTCCTTCTCTCTCACCTACTCCTACTCCGAGATGGCCAACTACACTCGTTTCTTCAGCGACACCTTCCGGGGCCTCACGGACGGGGCCCCTCCCCCGGTCCGATCCGGCTGGTCCTTCGTACCGCAGTCCTACTTCTACGACCTCCAGAAGGCCATCATTGACGGCACCTTCATGGCTGTCTTAATATCTTTATCGGTAGCCACGTTGGTTATGTTACTTACCTCGTTAAACTTCGTACTAACTCTGTTCGCTTTGGTGACTATAACCGGGTCAATATTCACCACCGTTGGCAGCCTCGTTCTACAGGGTTGGCAACTCAATATTCTCGAATCAACGACTCTCAGCCTAGCCGTCGGTCTCTCCATCGACTTTACCATCCACTTCGGGGTGGCCTACCGGTTGTCTGGGTCCGGGGTCCGCGCTGGTCGAGTTAACGACGGATTCCGTCGGGTCGGCTCCTCCGTACTCATGGCCTCGCTGACCACCCTACTCGCCGGTGCAACCGTTCTGCCCTCCGAAGTCCTCATCTACAGACAGATCGGCATGTTCCTCATACTCGTTATGGTGGCTAGTTGGCTGTTCGCCAACCTTCTCTTTCAGTCGCTCTGCTACAGTATCGGGCCGGGAATGGCGCGCTGCGGCGTCTCTCGGTTAAAGGTTGATTCCGGCGCGGCGCACGACGCGGGCGCGGGCGCGCCACTGGGTGCAGGGGACGCGCAAGGCGACGGGGCGCCGCAGGCTATAGACATGCGACCACAAACCGAGACTATTGATAGTATCCCAGACACCTTGTGGAAGAGCCGCCCGCTTACTAATGGTTCCTGCCGAACCAACGGGTTTACCACCCCTCCCATTCTCTTCGGCTTACGGAATGGTTCCGTTTCAGCGCCGAGTTCTGTTCCCACCATCGCCACGGAACCCGGCTACCCTATTAATAAACGCCCATCTCGCCCACGCCCCTCTGAAAACGCCCGTATTTATAATACATTGAGTTCAACTGCTCTGTAGCGCTGCTAATCTTGTTATATTAGAATTCCCTATTGATATTATTTTTGCATATTTTTTGTCCGAATGGTTTATATAATAGTGACGATATTCCCCTGAATAATATTTCCTGTAATGTATAAAACACTGTATCTTCTCCACCTTTATATCTTTTCCAATTGAACTAATATTTATCCCAGAGTAACTAAACGAATGTGCTACGAATGTTTCCTAACTATTATCTAACAGCTTTGTTTTTTATTAGTTAGTTTATTTATTATATGCAAATTATCTATTATTAGAATGGGATCTCGATTATTGATTGTTGTCATGCAATGAGCGATTATGGTTCTAATTAATAGAAATAGGAAGTAATTTTTATTTTATTTTTAGATGATTTTAATAATTATTTGTTGAAAATATTCAGTTTTTAATTTTGCCGTCGTTTTTATTCGCAATAACGTTTCGTTATAAAGTGACAATCTATACTTATAATTGTTCATATTTTGTAAAACACCTTATTGCCCTACCGGCCTACCGCTACTGTACCATTTGTAGTTTATTTTATCTATCACTATCACTGTAACTAATACTTGTATTCCAGATGTTTGTTTGTTTATGTATTTTTATTTATAGTTGAATCAAGATAGCGAGATACCTAGAACATATTGCAGTAGTTTAGTTTACCTTTTGTGATTGTTTCGACACACAAATTCCGATATGTTTACAAAATTGAGAAAATAGACCAATTGAAAATCTCTCTAATTCAGATAGGGGAGGGGGAGGGGGGGGGGGGGCTGACGCAATAAAAATTCATCCCTCTCCAGGGGAAATTCGACCCAAATAACAGCTGATTACTCTCATAAATAAAACTGTAACCTGTTCTATTGTGTTAGTTTATTGTTTTGGTTAAACTAACGTGCCACTGTAACCTGCTCCTTTCCCTAAATTGAGAATTTAACATTGATATTGGATATTAATTCGCCAAGACGACCAGTCCCCCCCCCCCCCCCCCCCCCCTGTCTCGACTAATTGATGGATATTTAAGATGTGAGACAGTTAAAGTTGAGTTTTTGTTGTGTTTGTGTTAGTTGTGTTTGAGAATATTTAACTAATTTGTAATAATTTGTTGATTGTAGTGATTTGTGAAACTATTTGTTGGTTGTGGGACCAGGGAGAGACCCAAATTCATCCACTGGCTCGGTGCTCATTATATTCCTCTCTATGGCACACATTTCAACGGCCTAGAACTTCATTCAAATATGTTAAAAGGGCTTTCTAACTTCTACGCACTTTTATTATAAATTACAAATTAACGGAACCCGTTATTGGCTTATTCTATCTTTAAGTTACCCTTTGTACATTCACTGTAAATATACTATTATTCAAAATTACAATAAATCACATTAATAACTTCAATTATGTATTCAATTGTATTGTATATCGAAGTGAGGTACCGCTACCTTACTTTACCGGTACTAGGAACTAAACTGCGCTAACATATGGAGAAGAATCGGCGTAATAGGCATTGTCATGCGAACACTCAGGTACCAACTTCGTGGCTCGCCCCACAACACAGCTATCTAGTTTAATGGTATTGTTGTATATCAAAGTCTATTCGTGAATAATTAATTTTAATATTTGTAATATTTATCCCACAGCAGCATGGCGGTGGTGCGGCATGTTTTTCGTTTTTTAGGATTATCGTTACTTTTTTAATTGTATTATTATGGGGCTCATTTTAAAGAGTCAGATAAATAGTTCCAAAAATTATAAAAGGTTAAATAACTCCCTGGTGTATTACAATAGAGGATGTGTTAGTATTCATCTTATTGTACCCTGTTAATGTAAGAATTACTTTCATTGCAGCTATTGTATGATTGTGTAGTTCTTGTATAAAATAGACCAATAATACTGTGATATAAAGTGGTCGTCTATTTATAAATACGTAATATATTTGCAAAGTAAAGGTCTTCTTGTTTATCTCACTCAATGTTTGTTCCCATGACAATCATGAACTGAATAGATTTTAATCTAACTGCCTCGGTCCCCTTGCTGTTTTAATAGTTTTAATAATTTAATTACATGCGTCACTCATTACCATTAATTATAAGTTATATATTTGTATACTTTACCTATTGAGTTGTTGGTGCAAATTCTATGGGATTTTTCTGTTATTGTATGTTAATTGTAAATAATCCAGTTATTTTGTTATCTAATTGTATTATAAAAAAAATAATGTAGTGCAATGGAGTCTAATATAATTCAATATTGTTTGTTAAATCGACAAAGTATAGCGCTGGTTCAACCCCCGGTGAAGTGCCTTCTCATTCATTCAATTTCTGAACAAAATTACATTAAAATATGTTTTATTGACAAAAATTACAATATTTACCGCTCACTCAATGGGCCAGCGGTAAATAATATATTTTAATTATTTACCTAGGTAAATACGGATTATTGCTCTTCAATCAGCCAACTTTGTGCTGTAATAAATACTATTCTGGGGCATTACGTTTATTTAATGAGTAGCTACGATTAGTAAAATGACATCAAGTAATTAATAATCTTTCAAATAAATTATCTGTTCCAGAATAGTGTGTATTTATTAAATATAATAAGTGGGCTGTCCTGCAGGCTGTAACTGATGCAAATATCTGCACATTTAACGCCCATATCTCAGCTATTTCTCAAATACATTAATAGTTAGTTACAAATTTGGAATCCTTTCAATGACACCTTTCCATTGGTATCAATAAAGACGAAGAATAATTGCGGTGCGACTGGTGTTTCAATACTTATTGAACAATAATATTTTTTAATAATTATAATTATAATTAGGATGATTTTAACAATTATTTTAACAATATTTTAACAACAATTTTACATATTGTACGATAAATATATCACGTTATGTACCTTTTCGCCCCTCGATCCGACTTATTTACCTCCCTCACTGCGCTCGGTCAGTAAATAACAGATCTCGGTACCGAGCGGTAAATAAAGCATATTTTATTTACCGAACAATAAATAGTTATTATTACAGATGCATTAAACATTTTTGTTAATCTGTTGTTCGCGGTATTTCAACTTTCCATAACGCGAGTTGA
>JAUCBJ010008515.1:0-114127 GCA_032718475.1 Nemertoderma westbladi | reverse complement strand
TTTTAGTTTACAGTGAGTCTAACCAGTCTATAAGAATTAGTCGAATGTTTGCGTCGGGGAAAAAAATTGCACTCAATGAAAAATGAAAACTTAAACTATTATGTAAGCGAATCTAAAAGAATAGTTTGATGCTGCTATGCTACGGAATTTTTTTATTTTACATTTTTCATTCTGAGACATCAAGACAATAAATAATATTATTTTTAATTTGAAGTATCATAATCTATCAGAGTGTTGAAAAGATTCTGCCATAGCTATTAATTATGTAGGTTAAATTATTATTATTGATGCACTATATTATCATATTTTTTTCAAAAAGGATGTGTCGAATACCCAGATCTTGAAACAGAGTGTCCAACTTGGGCTGCCAGTGGTGAGTGCGGATACAACCCTGGCTACATGTATACATGGTGCCAGACCAGTTGCAACAAATGTCCATGATGAAGTCCATGGTGTCAAAGGAAATAAATGTATTAAAACATACAAACATAATGGTGATTGTGGTATATCTTAAAGCATTTTAAACTATATTATGTATCTGTAAAGGTACAACAAGCCATATTGGTAAAGGGAATTTCAAACTAGATGTGACAAAATACTATACTTAGTTACTGCACTAAAATTATCATAATTATTAACATTATCTTAGTTTGCCTTCTTACAATGGTAACTACTATATCTGTGACTCTTATCAGAGCAATATAGTTGTTCAACAATTTCTTCAGTGATATTACAACCGCAATTTGATAAATCAACCCGCTTTTTTTTAAGCCAGACCAACTCTCCGTTCGGTCTCCATCTAGAACGAAGGAATGACAGACCCAATGGCTGGGCAGATCTCATCAACTCGCTGTCCGAAAATATTCAACTATATCTTAGTGGGATAGCAATGGTACATCCTAGTCGTCGATATCGGATTTCATTTAACTCACCTACAAATTAAACTAAAATACTAAACACTTTCAGGAAAATAAACTGTTTACTCTAAAACTTTAATTAGGATATCACAAAACATGGAACAGTTCTGTCAGGTCAGGTATTCTAGGCCATTGATCAAGAAAACTTGCCACCTCCATGCAGCATAAAGGAAGTGCTACCTGTAGTTGCATAGACCCTCTTACTAGGGCAAATCTGGTCCTGTAACTAGGACCCCCTTCGTTCTGGGATAAGGACGCCGTTGGTCCTGGATTAAGGACACGTATACTTGGCTGCAGGGGTATATGGCCTGGCCAGGAAGATGGTGATCTACCAATGGCTGGTCAGGAGTAGAGTGTTCTCATGTTCACTCTGAGTGCACTTCACTGCGACTAGCACCTGGCAGCAGGGGTACAGGGCATGACCCAGCAGATGAGCTGCACAGCCAATGGTGGGTCATGTGCGCCAGAGTAGATATGGGTGATGGGCCTCATATCTGACTCCACTCCGACACCCACCCTGTGGAACGGCAAACCAGGGTGTGGTATTTGCCCCGAGAGCTGACTCGGCAAAAAAGCACCCCCCAACCCCCCACCATGGATTACATTAGTAATGCGGAGGTCCGGCCACTAGAGGCCAGTGGAATTACCGGACACAATCGGCCTCACAGGCGTCAGTTATCTCCTGACTGGCTGCCTGTCTCACCCCCTTCTGGAGAGAGAGAAGCCAACAATTCTGTAAAAGCTTTTGCGGGATATAACTGGCCCTTTTCTCCGCAATGTACTGTGTAAGGTGTTTTTAGAGGACATAACTAGCGATTTATCCGCTGTGTCTGCATGTGTGCTTTAGCGGACATAAAAAGCCAGTTTTCCCACAATGCGCTCAAATACTCTAAGCTACCTAACTCAAATGACGCAATCTACCAACCGATTTGCTGTACGCCTATAGGCTCTTTGTTCTGTTCGATCAACCAATCAGAACAATGATCCACCAATCAGAGCGATTTCGCCTTGTGTTGAATATGGGCTGCAAAAACCCGAATAGTTCGGCATTTAGACATTCGTGGAACCTACAGAATCTGGAACTCGGCCAATGAGAGCTGTTTCTCTTTGTGTTGAAAGATACCTACAACAGCCCAGAGGGATCAGTTGTGTTGGTTTTCCCGAGCCTAGAAGACCGGCTTTGGAATCTCTGTTGTTTCAGACTTTAGCCCTACATTAGTAGGCTTAATTATAGAACGTATATCTGTTATCATAACATAACATATCATAACCATTCATACCTTAACATTTGTACTGCTATTTACTGTCGGTTATTCATTATATCAGTTGATGGAATATTATTATATTTGGAATACCGATAAATAATTACAAAACCCTCAATCTTCTTGATATACTGAAGGTAAGAGAGACCGGTTACATATAACGATTGCGACTTACATTAAAGTGGTTTTGGAGTGAATCTAATGCTATTTCATAGGCACTACATGAGTCGGTTGTTGTTCTCTTTATATGTGACTAAAATTAGTGAAGGTCGGCAGATCGGTGTGCAGTATTGTGCAGTAGTGTGTATGATTGTGATTGATAACAAAGCATCTCCTAAAGAATGCGCTATATACGTGAATCCATAGCCATCCCGTTGTGTCTAGTTTAAGTCATAACTCTATTTACATATTTAGAGCGCCACGTCCTAAAGGAACTGTTAATATTTCCCGAAAGTGAATAATATTTGTCAGAGATTATATATTACGATCAGTCGAATAATACAGTAGGCCTACACCGCAATAAGGTTAGGCTTCCGAATCCAGTCTCCCGGGTATATCCAGCGGGTGAATGGTCGCGCATAGACTGGCTTCGGCTAATGTAGTGTATCAAATACTCGTCATAGGCTAAAGTCGATTTATTATCTAGAAGACATCCAAATTTGGCAGGTTAAACTGCTAAAGGTCTGAAAGCGCGAACAATAACAGATATTGCTTCTGTATTGCAGTAGGCAATAAAGCTGAAGTACCGGTCAACCGGTACCTAGTAGGCCTGACTACCTAACCACCCGGACCGGTACCTACAGCAGTACAGGTACAGCAGTATTATTCGAATTTGATAATTATATACCGGTAGGTCTTAATAAGTAATCGGGGACGCCTGGTTTTTATTGGGATTTTACTTATTTCTGTCAGTTTTATTTATTTGTAGGCCAATATTGAGCAGAAGGCGTGTAAGCCTGCTCAGATTGTACAGATAATTTGTAGGCTGGACTGTTGTCTGACTGTTGTTGAGTCTGAGGAGATTGTAGTGTGTGTAGAGCGTATGTCCGAAAAAGTACTAGTTAGGAAAGTAGGGGCTTCCAGTGCTGTGAGGTAAACCCCCTTGAAAGAATAAGTCGTACTACTCGGTTAGAACGCATACTAACTAACCATTTCGGAGTCTGCATATACTGTAGTTTGTTTAGGCTTGATAGTAGTCTGCCAGCGTTTGGTCTGTATTTGTTTGTGTAGTCTGTACGGGTAGCGTAATATTTCTTATTTAGATAATTTGTAGGCTGGATTGTTGTCTGGCTGTTGTTAGGTCTGAAAGGATTGCGGTGTGTGTAGAGTGTATGTCCGATAAAGTTCCAGTTAGGAACGTAGGGGCTTCCAGTGCTGTGAGGTAAACCCCCTCGAAAGAATAAGTCGTACTACTCGGTTAGAACGCATACTAACTAACCATTTCGGAGTCTGCATATACCGTAGTTTGTTTAGGCTTGATAGTAGTCTGTCAGCATTTGGTCTGCATTTTGTTTGAATAGTCTGTACGCGTAGCGTAATATTTATTATTCAGAGTTTATGCGATTATTCGCAACATTCATATCCCCAAGTTTATTCCTACAGTAATTGTGCTTGTTATATATACTGTTATAGTTAAATTAACCCTGGTACTACATCAGGGCTGCTTGGCGTAGGTAAAGACTGGTGATTTTGTGCCCCGGTCACTCCAGCAGATACCGTGGTTCTTTTAGCTGTTCAAGTATTTTAACTACTGATTATTGGTTGTATAAGTACTTGTACCTAATTTAGGGTTTAGTGTACAGTGCTTTCCGAAGGTAATTAGTGTGTAGGCAGTATATTTGTGTTGTAAAGTGGTTAATAGGCACGTTGGTTCTGGTAGACCGCGGTAATTAACTTCTAGGTAGGAACACTCTGTGATACATAACGTAGTACTTATAGCGATACGGCTATAAGTCGTCAGACGGTGGTATTTTTCCTATCTGGACAACGCAGTATATTTACTACTGCTTTGTTATTTTCATATACCGTAGTATCCTGTTCGTTGTAATAACCAGATATTCTAACCCTTTGTTAGGCTGGTTGGTAGACTTCTTGTAAAATTACCCTAAAAATTCGTACGTGTAATTTTTGTGTTTATTTAGAGATTGTAATCTCACCCCGAATTGTACGTAATTTGTAGTAATAAGTAACTTAGGTAAATTAGAATTATTTGTTTTAGTGTCCAACAAGTAGCACTTCACTGAAAGCGTATAGCTTCTGTGCAGTGACTCCTTCCCAGAAATAATAACATTTATTTCAAATATTGACAAAACCCATTATACGGGTATATATATATTATAAATCAACTCAAACGATTTATAAATAGTAGGCCTGTCTTACAACAATTAGGTCTTAATGTCAGTTGGACTACTGCTTAAATAACGGTAATCAAGTAAAGTAAAGTAACCAAGTAACCCCTAAAAAAAAAAAAAAAAAAAAAAAAAAAAATTTCAGAAATTCAATTATTCTAAAATAATTGATATACCGGTATTTACAATAGGCTTATTATATTATATATTTCTATATATTTGTGCTGACATTATATACCGGTATTCTGTAATTAATTCTAGTCTATAATTATACTTATATATACTATAAGTATAAGTCGTATACCGGTATTTGCGATAGGCCTATTATATATTTCTATATATTTGTGCTGAAATTATATACCGGTTGTGGTGATAATATATGGCTCGCCCCACGGATATCCTGGGACGAGAGGGGAGAGACCTACCGGTGTTGGACAGTCTGTATGTCGGTGTTAGTCAGAGTACGGCAGTACATATTCTGTTATTAGGCTACTTACTACATGCCGTGACCGGTCCCCGGAGGACCCTATTATACATATCTATCTGATAGTATCTGCTCCAGACAAAGGTTTTATTCGTCTGCTGCCTCGCAGCAATAGTAGATACGCCCACATGGCGCAGTGTGTAGGATAACTTGGGCCCATGCCGCCTAAATCCAAAGGGAAGATCACGTCCCCGCCCACGGCGGACAGCAGCGACGGCGACGAAACTCTAGAAGCCCGAGGCGGCAGTCGCGCCCCTATCCGAATGGACGACCTCGCGCGAATCCTCGCCCAACAGCAGACTGCTATGGCTCAGCTGCTGGCGCAACAGCAGGAGGACGCCAACCGTCGCCAGGAGGCTGCGGATGACCGCCTACTTCAACAACAGGCGGCCGCGGACGACCGCATCGCTAAACTCCTCGCGGCTTTACAACCCGGCGTGGCGGCGGCCGCCACACCGGAACTACCGACGACCCAACCCACGTACACAGGGGCCGTCACGAACCCGGCTCCCCGACGCCGGGTAATCGACATCTTGACGATGGAGAAGATCGACGTGGACGTCGAGTTCTCCATGTTCCGCCGGTGGAGACAGGCGTGGCGGGTCCACGCCCACCGACAACAGTTAGCTACGTTCCCGCGGGCCGAGCAGGTTCGTTGCTGCCCTCGGTAGCGGCCTACAGGAGACCATCCGCGTCACCCTACACGTGGACATTGACGCGGACGATACAACCACGGAGACGGTCCTCGATGCACTCCAGGGCCACCTCCGCGCCAAGAGGAGTATCGCAATCGACGCGATCAAGTTCCACGAGCGCCGGCAAGGCGCGACCGAGGGATTCGATTCATTCCGGGTGGCCCTGGAGGATCTCGCAGACACTGCGGAGCTCTGCGGGAACTGCCGCGACTGGCAGATCGTTACCCAGATCCTAGTGGGCCTTCGATGTTCAGAGACCCGGACGGAACTCCTCAAGGTTCTTCCTCAACCGACCCTCGAGGACTGCGTGAGGATCGCGCAGAGCGTGGAAGCCAGCGAACGGAACGACTCGATCCTCGCGAGCGGGAAACCAGTAAACAAACTCTCCGCGTACAAACGCGAATGCTCGGCCTCCCGCAACCCCGCTATCTCCCGCTCCCCGATGGGCACCCGGAACTCATCACCCGACCCCGCGTGGCGGACCCTAGCGGCCGGGAACCCCATGAGGCGGGCTCGGAATGCCCCGCCAAGGGGGTCAAGTGCCACGGCTGTGGCAGGACGGGGCATATCAAGCGGATGTGCCGGTCCCGATCCGCCACCAAGAAGAGGGTGTCCACAGTGTACCACTGCCAGAGTATTAGCAGCGTTGCCAACAATCAGGAAACAGCCTGCAAACTCTCTTATATCGCGGTGGGCCTGGCAGACTCCGGGATCGGGAACCTCAAGGGGACGGTTTGTCACTCCCTCCCGGACAGTGGTGCGGCCGCCAACATCTTCAACCAGGGACTGGTTCTCCGGTTCGGAGGGCGACTCGACGACCTCCTCCCGCTTCGAGACGTTGACAAATTCGAGGCGGCCAACCGACTCCCCATGGCGGCCATGGGGCGGTACCCAGTGGAGATCAACTACTGCGGGACGACGGCGACCACTGAGCTGGTCATCTCTCCCGAGTCCGACGGACTGATCCTCTCGAAGAAGACCATCCAGGACCTGGACATCCTCCCGCGCACCTTCCCGGCGCCCCTACACAGCCGCGGAACCGTCGCTTCTGTTGCTCCATCCCCGGCGATCCGCTCCCGGGACAATCTCCTCCGCGAGTTCAGCGACGTGTTTGACAACGACTCCTCGCCTCTTCCGACGATGCATGGCCCGCCCATGCGTATCCAGCTGAAGGATGGGGCCAAGCCGTTCCACGTCAACGGCGCGCGACCTGTCCCGTTCGCGATGCGGGACGAGGTGAAAGAACTCCTCGACAAGCTAGAGCGACGGGAAGTCATCACCCGGGTCGAGGAACCTACGGAATGGGCCCATCCGATGACGGTGGCGCCTAAACCCAACGGAGGACTGCGACTCTGCGTGGACCTCCGCCACCTAAACTCGCAGGTCCAACGCCCCTATTACCCAACGCCGAATCCACAGACCGCAGTCGCCGGAGTCTCCACGACTGCAAAGATTTTCTCCGTGTTCGATGCCGCCAGTGGCTACTGGCAGGTTCCCCTCGACGAGGAATCCCAACTCCTCACCACCTTCGCGACTCCCTGGGGCCGGTACTGTCACACTCGTAGTGTGATGGGGCTGATCTTGTCCGGCGACGAGTTTAACCGTCGAGGCGACGACGCCATCCAGGGACTTCCTAACCTCATCAAGGTCGTAGACGATGTACTCCTCTACGACGATATGATGGAGGAGCACATGGAGAACATCGCGAGGTTTATGGAGCGGTGCCGGACCTACGGGATCAAGTTACACCCGGGGAAGGTTCAGTATGCCCAGACCGAAGTTCGGTTCGCTGGGTACCTCGTCGGCGCCTCCGGGATAAAAGCCGACCCTGAGAAACTGAAGGCGATCGCCGGCTTCCCCCGCCCTGGGAACATCACCGATCTCCGGAGCTTCCTCGGACTGGTGGAGCAACTCGCTCCGTTCTCAGCAGACATCGCTGCCGCGATGTCCCCGCTACGTCCCCTCCTAAGCACGAAGGCGACCTTCATCTGGACGGTGGACCACGAACGGGCCTTCGAGGCCACCAAGCTGGCTCTGACGTCACCGCCGGCCCTCGTCCCGTTCGACATGACCCGGGAGACCCGCCTAGTGACAGACGCGTCCCGGCTGAAGGGCCTCGGCTACGCCCTCCTCCAACTTCACGGGGAGGACTGGAAGCTGGTCGAGTGCGGCTCGAGGTTCACCACCGAGACCGAGTCCCGGTATGCCATGGTAGAACTCGAGCTGCTCGCCGTCGTATGGGCAGTGCAGAAGTGCCGTATGTACCTTCTCGGCCTCCCACACTTCAACCTAATCGTTGACCACCAGCCGTTGGTGACGATCATCGACAAGTACACGGTGGACGCGACCGACAACACGCGCCTCCAGCGGCTCAAAACGAAACTGGCTCCCTACCAGTTTACCACCACATGGACAAAGGGGAAGGACCACGCCATAGCCGACGCTTTGTCCCGCGCCCCCGTCAACGACCCGACACCGGATGACATCGTGGACGACGGCGAAATGGCGACGTACATCCGGGCCGTCACCCACCAGACCACCGCCGACATAACCGGCTCCGATTCCGCCCACCTCACGGATCCAGTCCTCGATGTACTCGCCCGACTGGCTCGGGACGATCCGGACTACAAAGCCCTACTCGCGGCTATCGAGGCTGGGTTTCCGGAATCCACCCGGACGAACCCAGCGGTGAACATCTTCTGGTCTGTCCGGGACCAGTTAACCACGGACGGGGACCTGGCCCTGCTGGGCCATCGCATTGTGGTCCCCACAGCGTCGCGGAAATCTACCCTTACGCGCCTCCACGCCTCGCACCAGGGGGTGGAGAAGACGCTACGACGTGCCCGGCAGTGTGTCTACTGGCCGGGCATAACTAACGATGTCCGGACGACCGTGGGCGCTTGCAGCGAATGTCTGACCGGCTGATCGAGCCAGACAAAGGAGTCATTCCAGTCGGAACCTCCACCCACTCGACCCTTCGAGGACGTTTCGGGGGACTTCTTCTCCCTTGGGGCGAAGCACTTCCTGGCCGCCGCCGACCGATATTCCGGATGGCTGGAAGTGTACTCGTTTTCCGCCCCACCTACTGCCGACCGGACAATCACCGCCCTGCGAGACTGGTTCATCCGGTACGGGGTGCCGACCCGCTTTCGCTCGGATGGCGGGACCCCTTTCACTGCGGCAGCGACGACGAAATTCCTGAAGGAATGGGGGGTCACACCGGTCACGTCGTCACCGGAATACCCCCAGAGTAACGGGCACGCCGAGTCGGCGGTAAAGGCCCTGAAGAGCCTTCTGGTAAAGACCGGGGGCCCTACTACGTCCGAAGTGTTCCTGGAGGGGCACCTGGAACTCCGCAACAGCCCCAGGGAGAGCGGCTCTTCCCCAGTGGACATTGTCTTCGGACACCCAATGCGGACGCGTGTCCCAGCTCACCACACCGCCTTCGCCCGGACTATACAAGAGACCCGGATGCAGCTAGACCGGGTGGCGCCAGCCATCAAATCGGCCCGGACCACCCAGTACAACCGCGGCGCCAAAGATTTGGTACCTCTCATGGTAGGCGCCCGGGTAAGGGTTCAACACCCTACCACCAAGCGATGGGATCGCGCTGGAACCGTCGTAGAGACTGGTTCCCACCGGAAGTATACAGTCCGGATGCCGTCCGGACGCACCCTTGTCCGGAACCGACGCTTCCTAATCCCGGACACCGCCCACCAGGCGACACCAACGGGCCCTCCGCCACCGGACGCGGCCCCAACGGGACCCACACCCACCAAGAAACTGCGCTGGCGTGAACCCCTAGTGGAAACTCAGACCTCCGATAAACTTTCAGTTTCGAGGTATCCAAAACGGACGCGTCAGCCACCCGACAGACTGTAGGACAGAACTGTTGATAGCTCGGCACAGCCTTAGACGGCTAATCCGAGCTCGTAAGGGGGTGTGGTGATAATATATGGCTCGCCCCACGGATATCCTGGGACGAGAGGGGAGAGACCTACCGGTGTTGGACAGTCTGTATGTCGGTGTTAGTCAGAGTACGGCAGTACATATTCTGTTATTAGGCTACTTACTACATGCCGTGACCGGTCCCTGGAGGACCCTATTATACATATCTATCTGATAGTATCTGCTCCAGACAAAGGTTTTATTCGTCTGCTGCCTCGCAGCAATAGTAGATACGCCCACACCGGTATTCTGTAATTAATTCTAGTCCATAATTATACTTATATGTACTATAAGTGTAAGCTGTATACCGGTATTCACGATAGGCCTATTATATATTTATATATATAGTTGTGCTGAAATTATATACCGGTATTCTGTGACAAACCTAGTCTGTAATAATACTTATATATATACTATAAGTGTATACCAGTATTCTAATATATTATATATATATATCACGTTACACTGAGTAACAGTATCGGTAATTAATTACTAGGCTAACGGTGATACTGAATTACAAGACTTGCTTTAACTGTAATATAGCAGTAGGCATTCAACTGTACAAACAAACATGTCTGACTCACAACAAACACTGTCAGATAGTCTCATAGAAAGTGTTAGAATGACTGTTAGACAGTGTCTTAAAAAGATCTGTGACCAAGATCAAAGTATAGAACATCCCAGACCAAAGTCTAAGTCCCCTCCTACTGTAAGAAAGGCCATCCCTACAGTAGTAGTGTCAGACCCTAGACTAGAAGAGCACCATAGGTCTATCATAGGCACTGGGGCTCGGGTCAAGCGGGACCAAGAGGCAGCGAAACAGCAGCAGTACCCGAAACGAGAACTTATTTCTCAACAGCCCGATAGTTCCAGTAGTTCCGATATTGTGGAGCTGACACCCGAGCGCGGAGCAAAAATGGCAGATGCGGTTTATACGGATCCCCTTCTCATTCTTCCAGGGAACGTACTCGCTAGAGTATTGATCGCTGTGGAAGAACATCCAGTCGGTTGGGCAAGAAGTAAGCGATCGACTGGGGACGGTTGTGCGGGATACATGAGGGAGGTCAGTTATGCGGGATATACGGTGGAGGAACTGAAGTCTATTGTCGAGAAGCAATGGAACTTCCCCGGACCCGGACTCCCATTTGACTTATCGGAAGCTGCCTGGGAGGACTTACACAGGATGGGAGTGTCAAGAAACACGAGTGATCCAGCTGTGTGGGAGAGGTCGGCAGCAGAATATGTCCAGGGATTCTTCAGCTCTTTGGAGTGCTTAGAGGAACACCTGTTTCAACAACGGCAAAGACCTCAAAGGCAGGAAGAGCTGCTTTATCAAGTTCGAGAAAGAATTCTAAGAATCAGACTAATCTTATCTGCCTTTGAGGAGGCTTCGAAAAGAAGACAAGACGCGTCGTTGCAAGTTGCCGTAAAGACTTGGTTTCAGCGGGTGAGTCTCCAAGTTCAAAGAACTGCCCCGTGGAAATCTCAGTTGGCTGAGCGCTCAACCCATGGAGAATCAACAGACGCTACCTTTTCCCAAGTGGAGAGCGAAGCGACAGCAGAGAAACCGCATAAGAGAGATGCTATTGATATCTATCTGTCAGACTATCAACGATTTGTAGGTGACGAAGAGTTGAGAAGACGGCTGTCTGGACTTCGCCCTAATAGTGAAGGAGCCAAGCTTGTGTTGGACGCAATCGATGCGGATATGTTAGCTGCGAACCGGGCTAAATTTGATGAAAGACTCCGCATCGCTAGGGTCCAAGAAGAACAAGTCAAGAAAAAACGTATAGAGGACAGAAAGAAAATAGCAGCGGCAGCGGCAGTGGCAGTGGCAGAAGCGGAAAGAAAAGCGGCAGAGGCAGTGGCAGAAGCAGAACGAAGAGCATGCCTAAGGAGGTGAGGTCTCTATAGGGGTGTGCTCAACAGGCGGCGGCGGACTCGTGAGGGTCTGGGGGCACGTTAAATCCCGTTCTATAGTGCAAGGGAGTTACTGAAGGCCCTCGTGTCTTGCAAACCATGAATTAACATGGTGCCGTGGTACCGTCTAGTCGGCCTGTTGCCGTTCTGCCAGTCCTGTACACAGTAGGGGTGGTGGCTTAGTGTGATCTGTGGTTTATGTGGTTTATGTGGTAGGTCTATGTTAGGTATGTATGAGTTGACCAGACTCTTTACTGTTTCCGATCGGTTGCCAAAAACGTGTCTTTTCCCAGGGTAGCACTATTGGAATGGAGGTGTTGCATCGGAATGGGCAGGTTTCTGATGATTCTGTTGGTACTACTATTGGAATGGAGGTGGCACCCGGAATATCGGCTGCAAGGAGGGGTTGGTGTTGTAGTGTGGTCCGAGTGAATGATACTCTGGAATCTGTGGTTTGTGTGTGGACGATCAGTGGCAGTTTGCTTGAGCTTTCTGTTGCTGTGGGTACGTGGTTTACGTGAGTGTATGTATGGCCACTGCGAGTGAGTATGAGAACCCTTGCCGGTTGGTCCAGACGCCGCTGGTATTAGTAGGACCATATGTTTACTGCGCCCCAGCATATTTTGTGCACACAAAGTTATTTTACCCTGACGGCAAAATAAGGTACTCTCGGCTCTTTTATTAGTCGATACAATTTTGTCCCCTCTGATTTTGTCACCGATTTGTCTTTCCCGATTATGTCCTCTGTGTGTGCATGGTATGCGTCAGATTTGTGTTTACCGTTGTGTACTTGATTTCGTGAGCATCTATTGAGTACACGTGTACAGTGACTGGTAAGTGGTGACTTGTTCTTAGCTTTAAGCTAGACAGTATTGTTTGCGGAACCGACTTCCCCTCTATACTGCCGGTGAGGCGGATGAAAACGTGTCAATATTCCATGTGGGTAGCGCAAGCCCATCTGGGACAAGACCGTCGGTTTGGCTCAAGGGCGACCTTGATGCTCGATCGCTATCGACTGGTCCACCCGCCGATTGACTCTCTGAGTTGGCTCAATGTACAGTCAGGCCACAGTAAGTTGACAGTAGCCGACCATCTGGCTACACCGACGAGCTGTGCCGGTGTGATCGGGGGATTGAAAATTGAACCCGGGAAGCATCGGGCTACCCTCCGGCCCGGTCTGATAAAAACGGAGTCAGACTGGCCCCAAGGGTGGTGGGACAGCGTCCGCCTCATGGGTGCGCCTTGTAGAGGAGCCCAGAAGGACGCAAGCGCTGAAGAGACCACCCAACTAGAATTGGAAAACATTCAGGAGAATCAAGACTGCATAAATAAACAGTTAACAGCTAGTCAAATGCAGATGATGAGTCGATCAACTCCCAAAAGACAGGGATATACATCATCTGAGGAAGGCGATACCACCAATCCTGAAGGCGGAGGAAATAGATCTCGTCTAAGCAGACGTAGAAGAATGTCCCACCGTCAGAAATTGCCTGATTTTCCCCCAGCTGTTAGAAGGCAACTAGTTAGCACAGACTTAGGTAGTACAGAACCCACAGACCAAATAATTAAAATAGAAAGACTCCCTACTATAGTAGATGAGCCTGAAATAATTAGGCCTGTTCTTGAAGCCACCCCTTCGGTGATAGAGACACCTGTACTCCCTGAACCTACCTCTAAATTCCCTCTGCACAGCACTAAGCTGCCTGTGCCCCACAGAACCACCCTTGAAAATGTTCATGTCCTGGACTCCGAGCGAAATATTAATGATTTGTCGCCCGTTGTCCCTCGTCCGCCCGCTACAACGTTGGCGCCTCCCGCTTCGGCGGTCGAGTGGGTAGATGAGGGACGACGGGAGATGGGTCTCCTGCTCGGGCAGCTGAGGGAACACCGTTCCCGCTCCTCTCAGCAAGTCCAGGAGATGGAGGGGACTGTGCAGCAGTTAAAGGGAACAATTAGAGAGAGTAGGTTAGAGTTGCAAGAAGTGCAGCAAAGTATTGCGTTAGAACGCGACAAACTAGTAAATCTCCAAAAGGGTATACCACCACCCCCTGTAACAATGTATCAACCTGTTAGGTCTGAAGTATTTCATGCGCAAGGTGTGGAGCCTACACGCATCTATACTGCTAGTGAAGTTGAAACTCCTATAGTAAACCCTATTAAGGGTAATTATAAACCTATTGACAATGATATTCCATATAGAACTGATCATAATCCGAGAAATTTATATACCGATAACTCGATATTAAATAACACGATGGCCCAAGAAAGTTTTACGCGTCAAATGGCTAGAACCGAAGCCCGTCAAGCGGTAAAGGTGGGAGAGATCGTCAAGTTCAATGGAGATGAGATGAAATGGTTACCTTTTAATGAATATTATAAAGATAACATACAGAACTCTGTGCTATCAAACGGAGAGAAACTTAGATTCCTCATCGAGTGCTTGGAAGGATCTCCCAAGTTAATGGCGTTAAAGTTTATTGGACATCCAGATGGATTAAGACAAGTTTGGGATACCCTAAACATCAGGTATGGTAATAGGAATAACATCGCTAGGTATTTGTATGCAAAATTGGTAGCGCCCCGAAAATTTATTAGCAGCGGGATTATAGAGTTTTCCGATGAGATTCAGGAGATCTGTAGACAATTAGATTGGCTAGGTAAGTCTCATGAATATCAGAGTTCTATGGTTATTGGAGCCGTGGCCTCTACTTTACCGAAGGGTGGAGTAGGTACACGCTGGGATAAGAAAGTGTTATATATGATGGAACAACAACGACGAGACCCTACCATGGCTGATCTCATGTCATTCTTAGATGGAGAAGTGAAATTACAGCTCCTAAAGCAGTCCAGAGAGAAGACACCGGAAAACAAGGTAAGTGAGAAACCCGTTTCTAGGAGAAAGGTAACACCAGTGTGTTATACCGACGACGGCGAAAGCCAGACTTCTCAAGGAGAGGACAGCGGGAAAGACACTGAAAGATCTTATTATGTCAATAAAACGCCTAAAGAACAGGTAAGAAAAACTCATCCTACGTCTCCTAAGAGAATTCAGGTAAGAAAGCCCGAAGAAAGAACGAGTGTGCACAATGTTATTCAAAATAAGGTAAGTAACATCAAACCGAAATGTGTGCTATGTGACGGGACCCACCGCTTGAATATGTGTGATGAATTCCTAAAGAAATCATTAACGGATAGACGGGAAGTCATGTGGGATAAGCGGTTGTGTTATATTGCCTCAGACAAGGACACCAACGGCGAACCTGTTACTCCGATACAAGGTGTGCAAAGTGCGGTGCGAAACATCATATCTTGTTGCACACTGAATTCGATCGAAACAGCCCGAGTCAGGTAAGTGAGTCCAAACTACATGTCCAATTCAGTGATGTGAACGACACTGACCAAAGTTCTGCGATGGAAGGATTCTATACGGACGAATTCTCCGACGAAAACGAATCCTGTTACCTGATAAATACCGCAGTGTATCGAGCACTTACATATGAAGAGGACACTGACAGCGAGCTCCCCCTAACTACTTCTGACCGACAACCATCTTGGAAAGCACCAACTTCCAATGTAGGAATCCGTGAATTTCCCGTAGTGCAGTTAAGGGTCCACGGACCTAAAAGGAGTTATATAGTGAACGCCCTCCTTGACTCCGGTAGCACAGGAACATTCATCGACAAAGAACTAGCCGAAGACATCTTTGCTGGACAACCCAAGTTCCGAACTAAGTTAAACATGTCAGGAATTATGCAGGTTTGGAAATCTACAGTAATAGCGGATTATTATGTAGGTGCGTTGTCCACCCCCCAGGATGAACTAGGAGAATACAGCATAAGGTCAGTAAAAATGGTGGCGATAAAGAACTTCGCTACCAGCCAAGTAGAACCTTATAACTGGGATGAGGACGATTTCACCCAGCAGTTTGATATACCTAGATTCAACACAGATTACCCTGGAGTGCAAATACTCATCGGTCAAAATGCGCATGAGGCGCTCAAAACATTGGAGAAACGGCCTGCTCAACCGCAACCACTACAAGCCTATGCGGGAAGAACTAGAGTAGGTTGGTACTTTACTGGCCCTTCCCGTAGAACTCTTATGGAAAAATTACCAAAAGAACAAGTATATCAATTAAGTGAATGGGAAGTGGAGAGCAGTGAAGTTGACGACCCAACTGAGGGAACACCATACTAGTAGTAGATAAAGCATGGCCCCCAACAAAGTCCTCCCTAAGCCTGGGCTATGCACATTCCATTCGGAGGGCTATTAAAAAATGCCAAATTCCGGTGCTAAATTGCGGTGCGCGCCACATCTGTCACCACCATCCATCGATCGGCAGTTGCCATCAACCAATCGTAGCGTAGCGTAGCCTAACTCGACTACTGACTAACTAACTACTAACCCTAATGTTATTCACCTTTTCGCCACATCATCACCACCACCACCACTGCTGTATACTGTATATGATGACAACAACGACGACGTGGCCACCAACTACACGCATATACCCTCGATATTATATTATATTATATCGATTGCCAACTCAACGATTTAGCCCCCGCTAGCTAGCGCTACTCCTCGACGGCTGTCACCAACCTCCTAGTATGATACATGAAATTCCATTCCGTTCCAGCTACGCGTATACAAGCATTAGTGATTATTATTACGCAATAATTTTTGTTTAAACTGCATTTCCCTACCAGCTAATCAACCAATCAATAATCCGAATTTAGGCTATTTCTCAGTTTAAGACCTGTATTATTTTCGAAAATATCTTATATATATAATCTCTTGCTTTAATCACAATTAATCATTTGTAATGGTTTTAGTTTAAAAGTTTTTACTTTGTTTGTTTGATTTACAATAAAATAAATTAAATAATGTCTTCTGATTCCGATATGGTTATGCCAATAGTAAGGCATTCATTTTTTGCAGAAGATGGTCAAGCCTATATTGTTATTGATTATACAATTTACCGTCAGGGAGATGATAAATATAAAATTGAGTTTTCTGAAAAAGCCAGGAAAGTTTTAAGCTCAATTGATATTGATGCTTCTGATAATAGTATTCATCTCTTAGATTACAACCTGAAAGTTGAGCATGTGGGAAAATTAATCAACATCTTACTATTATCCATGATAGAGGGGTTTATTGTTATTACACAATACAACGAAGCTGGTGAAAAGTTTGAAATACGGCTAAATCGGCATAGCCTCTACGAAATTATGTCTTTCTTTATTGTAATGATTTCAAAAGAATCCTTTATCGAACCTGAAGAATCAACAGATAATGTTGAATATGTTGATAATATCATTGATTCTTGACTTTTCCCTCTATATTATAAATATTTTATGATTATTTATAAAATTTTAATGTTTTTAAATAATCGAAAATTGTAGTAGTAATTGTATATACAGTATAACAGATTTGTTTGTTGTTGTTGTTGTTGTGTATTGAGGTAATTATGTTCAATTTACTTTAAAATTTGGAAAAATGGATATTTTAAATGAAAAATGTCCAGTTTGCTATTCTAAGTTATTGCAACAACATCGAGATTATTATAAATGTGAAAATAAACATGCAACTTGCGTACAATGTATTGTACAATATTCCGAAATGAATAATTATTGTTCTAAAATTTGTCCTATTTGTCGCGCACCCATATCTAAGTTTAATATAAAGTTGGCAATTTATCAACCCTATTATTGGAAAGAGCTTCGAAATATAACTTATATTTCTGCGGAAAGTAATGATCCGGGAGATTTATTTACAATATTGGAGAATATTTTTTATAGAAATGTAGTACGACGGTGTTGCTACTATATTCCTTATTTTTTTAGCAGCGAACATAAAAAAATCATTAGTGCGAAATTCTCGGGAAGTGATTTCCAAACCGCCGATGTTACCTATCATTATTTCGCGTATAAAGATGCTCACCATGCTTGAAATTACATCAGTCTATACTATAATTGGAAATAGCACCTTTTGTTGCAGCGAGCGTCACATACTGTAGTTGTGTCATATGTTAATTAAATATACAGTACTCTAATATTGTAGTTGCCTCAATTATTGTTATATACATAGTAATGGTGATGGTTTATTGATATTGATATTTATATTATATTATATTGTATTGTTGATATATCTTAATAATAATAATAAATGGCTGACTTTAATTCAGGTCCATATAATTTAAACTTTCAAATGGGAACGAGTATGATAATTTCTGGGCCATCTGGTTCTGGAAAGTCAACATTTGTCAGTAATTTAATTAAACACAAGAATGGTTGTTTCAACGAAGCCCCCTTGCGAGTATTGCATTGTTACGGGAGCAATCCCCCGACTATTCCCGGTATTACTCACCTTTACAAAGGTTTGCCTGAAAATATAGATAGTTTAGTGAATAGTCGAGATTTATTAATTATAGATGATTTATTAACAGAAACTGAGTCCAGTACAGCTTTAACTGTATTGTTTACTAAGGTAGCTCATCATTCCAATATATTTATTTGTTTTATAACGCAAAACATGTTTTACGGTGGGAAGCATAACCGCACAAGATCAATTAATAGCCATACTTTAGTATTAATGAAAAATCCGCGAGACAGTTTATCGGTTTTAAATTTCGCGAAGCAGATGTTACCAGGGCAGACCAAATTTTTAGTTGATTCCTATCAAGATGCAACTATTGAACCATTTTCGCATTTCTTAATTGATTTACGACAGGAAACACCCGAACATTTAAGATTTAGATCGGATATATTTCGTAATCATAATTGTTACATTAAAAATTACATTGACTATAAACGTAGCGAAAATAATAATAATAATAATGATAAATAATTAATATTTTGTAACAATTTTCAATAATGTTGCAACAATGAATAGACTTGTGCAGAAATATCGTAACGAACTGGAATTTCTACGCAGCGCTACCCCTCAACAAAGAACTTATTTTATTAACCATACCGCGAGTAACGAATTAATACGGCTCATTGTAAATACTGCATTAAATGTTCTAAAAGGTAACGTACAATTAACCCCTCATTCATTTAGAAATATTCGCCGCTCTAAGAAGGTATTGAAATCACTCAACCGTAAAACAAAAAATATATCAAGTTACATGAAAAAAGTTAAGCAATCAATCTGGAGGTATACTACCGTTTCTAATACCCTTACTCGGCATTGGTGCGAAACTCGCCGCGAGTGCCGGTGCCGCCGCTGCTGGAGCAGCTATTGCGAAAAAAATTAACTGCGGACGGTAATAATGGTTAAAACAGGAGTAACATTTAGAAAATTATATTTAGTATCGAGTAAACCGTTAGCTACTGATTTAAAACCACAAGATATACCTAGAGTAAATACTACAAAAAGAAAACCCTTTAAAACATCAACTTCAAAGAAAATAATTAAAAAATTTCAGTTGTTCTTACGGTGATGCCCTTTATAAGAGATTTGAATATACATATTACTTGCGGTTGTCGAAAAGATGCCTCGCAAGATGAAACCGATTTTAAGCCGAAGCTTAGACAAAAAACTGTTAAGAATTTATTTAGATCCATCATCCCCCGCGGGTTTTGCAAGTGTTGCAAAATTAGCAAAAGCTGCAAACATCAAACCAGCACAAGCCCAGAAATGGTTGAGCGGGCAAAAGACATACACCCTTCACGCTCCACGTAGACATCATTATCCAACATCTAAAATATTTACGGGAGGTTTAAAAGATATATATATGATAGATCTGGTGGATATGCAGCAATATAAATCGCAAAATAATAATTATAACTATATATTAACATGTATTGATGCCTTTAGCAGGCTTGCTTTTGCCTATGCTATGAAAACAAAAAAGGGTATTGAAATTATTAGTATATTGCAAAAAATATTCCAGAAAGGAAAACCAAACAGAATCGCGACTGATCAAGGGTCTGAGTTTCTAAATAAATCTGTAAGAAAATATTTAGAAACGTTACGTATACAGTATTACGTAATGTATTCTGTGAATAAGGCGGCTATTGTCGAGAGATTCAATAGAACATTAAAAACAAAGATGTTCAAAATTTTTACGCAACGAGGAAATAATGTTTGGATTAAAATTTTACCAAAGCTCATTTATGCTTATAATAGGTCATATCATAGGACAATATAAATGACTCCCATTGAAGTTAATAAATTTAATGAAACTGAATTAATGAATAGATTATATGGGAAATATAGACAGATTAATCATAAGAAAATAAAATTTAAAGTTGGAGATACAGTACGATTATCTATCGCTCGTACTGCTTTTGCTAAAGGCTATCAAGAACAATGGACACGTGAATTATTTATTATTCATCGTGTCAGGTTGGATAGAGTACCTGTGGTAATGTTCGATATTAAGGACAGCGCTGGAGCTATAATAAATGGCTCATTTTATTCTCACGAACTCCAAAAGGTCCACCCGAATAGTAATATTTATCTACCAATTGACAAAAATATTGGCAAACTTAAAGAACGTGTACGCAATGGGAAGAAAGAATATTTAGTCCGATTCATTGGATCCAAGAAACAGTCGTGGGTACAGCATATTCAATAAGCTTAGGTTTATACTGTATATTAATTCATTTTGGTCGCATATGACCGTAATTAATCAATATTAACTCAAATGATATTACTATATCTATAGTTCATCCGTTTTAAATAAAGCCAATAAAATATTGATCCCGCGCATATACTGTAGAAGATGCGACAATGAACGTGGTCACAGATGTCTATAATTTAACATTATACTGTACTGTACTGTATGTACAATGGAGTCAAGTAGAGAGAGAGCTTAAATAATAATAATAATAATGGCCACAGATACATATATCTTTCAGATAGCTCATTAAACACTTACCCCAATAATAATCCTAGTGAGTTTACTGTTGATTTAGCCGAAGAATTATATATTGGTCCAAACGCTAAAATTGGGCTTGCCAAGCTACAATACCAAGCAACATACAGTAATATTACACTGCAAACTCAAATCTCGCTGTCAATCGGGGTAGATGCAAAAGATGCCAAATTATATAGTTTATTTCCTGGTATGCATAGCTCTATTCAAGTGATTATTGATGATATAAATAAACTGTTTAATTCTGAAGCGAAATATAGAGATTTCGAATTCATTTTTAATACAAATAATTCTAGAATTAAATTTAAATTTCCTAAAAAGTTGAAAAAAATACAATTAAGTCTACGTGGTGATTTAATACAAATTCTAGGCTTAAAACCGTTATTGGATCGGAATCATCCAGGTATTCCGAATTGGGATATATACAGTACCACTACAGTAGATGAATTAAGCAATATAGAACAGCCGATATTAATTTTAAATTATAGCGGACCAAAAATTTCGGAAATTGGCATTTTAGATTTTCCAGCTCCCACGAATATAACACGTAATAAAGACACTATCTTTATATATACAGATATTATTAAGAGCTCATTTGTTGGTGACGCTTTAGCTCCGCTCTTAAGAACCTGCCCTTTAACGCAATTAAATCGAAAATATATTAATCACGAATACGAGAGCATTTGCTATTACCCGTTGTTTAATAAAAAACTAAAAACAATCTTAATTACTTTACGTGACGGACAAGGCGAATTAATTAATTTTAGCGGAGGTCGCACTGTTATAACACTTAAGTTAATACGGGGTGGCAGTGATGGATGAATTCTACGTAAGACTACCAAGTAACTCATGTCCAATTGATTTTCCCCGCAATAGCGCTAGTAATTATCAGATAAATTTCCACGGCGCCTTACCTATAAATCCAAACGAAAACTGGGTGGTAGGTATAAAAAGTATATTTTACTTAGCAACGTTGCCGTCCATGTATAACATACATTCATATTGAAATAACAGACAAAGAAGGAAAAGATTTGAATTTTGAATACGGGACAACATCTATTACATTACACTTTAAACGAATAAATTAAAATGGATTCTGATTTATTTCAAAGATACAGTAAACCTCAATATGGTAGTGCTGACTCGAATCTTGCTGTTTTTAAAGGTGGTAGAAGTACGAGAGGCTCGACGCAAGTTCCTGTTTTTCGAGGTGGTTCATATATTGACCCTTACGGTCAACAAATTGGCGCATTTGGTCCAAACTTAAAACAACATCGTTTTCAGCGTTATCCTAGAGGTATGAGGACAAATCAACACGGAGAAGGTATATTTACAGACGCTTTATCGACATTGAAAAAATTTGGTAAGCCATTAGCTAAAAAAGTTTTACAAAAAGCTTTACCATTTACCACAAAATTTATGAGACAACACGTAATACCAAAAGGTAAGCGGGTCTTACATCAGCAGGCTAATACGGTTATTAATAAAGCATTAAATAAAATGAAACCGTCAACAAGGTCAGTTGTAGAAAAAGTTTATAGAGATTTAAAGCGACCCGCTAGACCAATGTCTATGAACATACATCATCGACGTAGTAAAAAGAGAAATATAAAAGGCAAACTGAAACACTGCGAAAAAAGTATTTTTTAATAATGTCAATTATTAAGGAATTAGATTTATTTTCTATACAGCCAATACAGACTGAATTTAAAGCAAAGCATTATGAAACAATTTACCCCGTATCTAATCTCAGAAGTGAGTCTAGGGAAGTCACGTTCCTTGTACCGAGATCCAATGAATTCTATACAAAACTGCAAGATGCGTTATTAATTACAAAATGTACTGTACGGTGGGATAGATGACTTGACAATTCCCATATATATATGCTGAATTACCCCGCTGAAACTATGTGGAGTGATATTAAAATAGACCTTAATGAGAAGCAGGTTGAAAATAGCAATAACCATTATTTCTACAAGTCGTACTTATCCAATTTATTATTTACAACTTACGAGGATAAAAATGGGCTACTGGGTGTGGGTGGCTTTCATCAGCCTTTATCTGAGCACGGAAATGAAATTGATCCCGGCGCGCATCCTATTGGCGATGCCTTTAGTAAACAAATGCAATTTGTAAGTGGATTGACGATTGATTTTGATACTGAAAGCAAAATAATACAACCCGGGTATGATTTAAGAATGCATTTTAGAAAAGTATCAAATTCGTTTATTTTTAAAATCACTCCAAACGCAAACGCGGTGACAAATCTTCGGCTAGAATTAGATGAAATAAAGATCCTAATCCCTAGAATGGAGGTTAATCCGGTAATAGAAAGCAGTCACCTAAAAGGTTTAGAGAGTTACGATATTGAATATCAATTCCAAAAAAAGGAGGTTACAACATTTACTATTCCCGCTCAAACCACAAATTACACCCAAACAAACATATTTGATGGTAAAAAACCCAAATTAGTTATTATCGGCTTCATAACAAATAACGCTTATTCAGGAGAATTAATTAGCAATCCCTTGAAATTTGAACATTTTAACCTTAGACGCGCGGAACCGATTGTAGACGGTCTTCCAGTAGTTGGTGTAATATACGAGCCTAATTTTACAGATGGAACATATATTTTTGAGTATACTCAATTAATGAAGAACATTAATACATATATTAACGGTTATGGAGGTAATAATATAGACCATGAAACCTACTTAGGTAATTGCCCCATCCTATCCTGGGACTTAACCGCCGACAGCTATGTTAGAGATCCGCAACCGTCGATATATACTAACGGCCAATTAAAATTAAGATTTGCCGAACCGTTGGTTGAAACCATAAATGTAATCATTTTTAATATTTATGATCAATCATTAAGTTTAAATAGCAGGAAAGAAATACATATCGATTAAGTATGTTATCTACAGAGGACCTTGATATGTTTCCAGTGGGTGGTCACTATTTGGGAGCGTTTCCAGCTAATAAATTACCTAAATTAGATAATAATAATAAGCGAAGAGATTATGGGTTAATAGTAAATACCGATAAAGAGCATCTGCCCGGGATTCATTGGATCGCAATATATATACGAGATAATGAGGCTGAATTATTTGATTCATTCGGATCAAAATATCCAAACAGATGCATCGAAAAATGGCTTGTGAAAAATTCCGCAAGATGGCGTACTACTCACAAACAATTTCAAGACCCTAGGCGGACCACATGCGGTCTATACTGTCTTTATTATTTGGTAAATCGAATTCACACAAACTATCCAATGAGTGCGTTTACAAATAATGTGGAAATAAATGAAATAATATTATATAAATGGCTTGTTAATTATTATAAAATAAACCAACAAGCGTTGTAATTAATCATTTAGCTTTTGTTTATCAGATAAAATGGATAATATTATTTTTGTTGATTTTCAATATTATAAGATAGACAATAAAGAGTATCCGGTAGTATTTAAAGAATTTGCTATATTCGATTCTAATTACACCAAAACTAATGTAAAGATGTTTTTAATTAAAGGCCCACCTAATATTAAGTTATCAGCTTTAGATGTAGCTCACGTAAACAATTTATGAGACATGACTTCTCATTTGCCCTGGGACTACGGTGACATTTCGCAAGATGACTTTAAAAAATATATGAAGAGACATTTAAAATATAAAAAAAATATACATGTATTTGGGTTGCTGAAACGGGCAATATTAGTTTCCCAACTTACAAAATTCTCATAGTTAACAAAATGCACAACATAAACCTTTCCCAGGCGGATTAGCGATATATGCTCTGTTCGTTGTTCTATTCTGAATGTAGGGAGATGCATAGCCGATGTTTTAATGATATGTACCGGTATACAGACTAGTAACAGATAGGAGGGCATCGTCTTTGACTATGAATACCAGCACATAGCCCTAATCTTTTCTCACCGAGCTTAGCGTTGCCCGCCGCACTCACGCACACTCATAAGTAACAGATGCGCTATTGTAACTCACTCGTGAGCAACAATGCCAAGTTAGCTAGCTAGCTACAGCCCCTGAGTATACTATGCCTACTTGTGTGTTACAAGCAGCAATCGCTCTACCGAAGTTAATTTCCCCTCAAACTAGTTGTTGATTTAAAAAAAAAAAAAAATATTCATAATTTTTTTCCAACCAATTTAATATATATATATTTTACAGTAAAAATCTCCACCACCAAACAGCAACAACAACAATAAATTTCACTCACACTAATTATATTTTACAACAAAAACCCTCGCACCAAACAATAATAAATTATTAACCAGTTTGTTGAATATAGGGTAATATATATGAAATTTAAACAGGGAACACATTAATGTACATTTACCGGTGTAGAAGCAGCAAACAACAACATTATTATTTATTCTGACTTTACAGTTATTGAATATTTCAGGTTCATATATAACTTGAAGTTGCACATTATCAAAGACAACATAAAACCCGGTATTGTTTATCAATAACCTATAGACTACAGACTTAATACTAAAAATATAAGTACATAAATTAACAGATTTTAAAATCAAATTAATACTAGTTTTATCAAATATATGCTTTTTTACTTTTTGGAAATTATACTTACTGCCTAATAATGTAATACGACCATTTTTAAATATTAATAATGTAGCACCAAATATCTTATATATAAACTGATTTGGTTTGAGTATGTGTTTACCAGATAATTGAACACTTGCTGGCAACTTATATTTTTATTTACTATTTGATAATTCATCATCAACACTGTCGTCTTTTGGTTCTTCATAAATTGGTATATTTGATATTTTTATAGTTTTTTTGAGGTTTGTTTTATAGTGCCCCCAAGGAAGCGAATGATTTTTATTAACCCAATAAAGTTTATCGTCAAAGCTACTGAGTGCAAATTTATTTTGCTTTAAGGTATAAATACGATGTAATTTAGATTGAAATCTGTGTATGTTTTTTTTTATTTCTTCATTTGAGTTATATGCTTTTAAATATTCTTCATGTGTAATATTCGTTTCCACAACAGCTCTTGTAATACCTTTTGCTCTACGAATATTTTTGTTATTCCATTCCAAAATTGAATATAATTTTGGTCTTAAAAATACTGCTTGTTTAATTTCACGTGAGGCTAGCTCGTCTTTACAGTAATAGAGTTGGGATTTATTTTTATCACTGTAAAGAGGGTGATCCTTAGGGTAATTGGAAGTATCTAAAATATTATTTTTAATTAATGCTTTTAAAAAATTATTCTGTGATGTATTATAATAACAACCTATTAAAGAGTCAGTGTCTGATGCAGCAATTTCAATACTACAATTTAATTCTTTCTCAATAGGTAGCAATTTATTGTAAAACAGCTCATACATATCCAATTTAGCCAAGTCCAACACAGCGCTACCAATAAATATAGGCTTATCGAGAGTTACAGAGTCTTTCACTAATAAATGTCCCGATAATGTATTATTGTATATTATAAATTGTTCATGATTAATACGATTTACCAATTGATCGCATTTATCGTTGCTATTTGCGATACGAAAGTTACATCGATCTCTTATCTTTTCTATTGATTTGCCAAACAGTGAATTATTGAGCAATTTCGCGACAGCAGTTTCAATGTAACTTTTTGCTAGGCGCCTTTGATTAATATTAAAATCTATGTAGGGTTTAAATACAAATTCTTGTTGAAAAGAATATAATTTATGTAGTTTAGTAACAATTAATCCATGTTTTATATAAAATTTTAACAGTTTCAAATGTAAATGATAAAACTCTTTATCAAATTGCGTCAGCAAGAGTTTTGGTGTAGACATCCTATATTTACGGGAGGTACCTCTTTGTATCGATAAATTATTAAATTGTTCCCTCATATAAGGTGAAAGCATTGATTCATTTATACTTAAATGCTCTGGGGCTAACGGTAATTGTAATGTTTCATCGTGAATAGCTTTAGGATAATTTAAATCACATATTAAAAAATATCCAGTAGATCCATCAATGTCTAAATCTACCAAGTACTCGATTAGTTTTTCTGGAATTGCATTCTCTAAATGTTTACTACTTACTTCTTTGAATTGCGAGGTGGGTAGTTTTTTACTTAAATTCCCTGAATATAAAGAGTTGAAATCAATATTAAAAATATGGCATTCTTCCTTAGTAGAATCATATATACTTGTTCCTGGCATATTTGATTCTATATAATGCTTTCGACAAAATGAAACACCACCCCTAATTGATTTTTCAAAATCTCTATATGTCTGATAATCCTTTATTAATTATATTTTACATTTATTATATTTTAGTGCGCAATCATAGGTAAATGACGCGATACTACAGTAAAAAACCACTTCTAAATCGTAATTTTGTTTACAAACATTCCTAAAATTCTCAAATATATCAGCAAGCAAACAAACATCGAGTTTTAAATAGGCTAAAAGATAATCTTTGAGATTCACACAGTCGAATTCAACCCATGATAATTCCGCAAACCTATAATCTTCAATTGTACATGTTTTTTGACTTAAGTTACTAAAAAAATTATTTATAGATGGTAAACTAGTATCATTAAATTTATTAATATCTGTCAAGTACTCGTATGGAAATACTCCTTTCCGTTTAATTGTTGAGTTATTCAAGTTTGGATAAAAATATTTCATTTCTTGTAGAGTAATAGGTAAAATTGAGCTTATATCATGACTCGCTACATCCTTTGTTGAACACTCAACTAAATTACTTAAAGAAAAGCTTAAAAATTGATATGTGTCCAAGAAACGTAACTCAATTTTTTTAGAAGTGTTTTTAATTGGGATAAATGCACTCAGTGAAATATATCGTTCTGTATTTCTCGGTATAACCTTTATATCCCAATCTGTGTATTTCTTATCTTTAAATCCGGTTTGTAATATACAATGTATATCGTAGTTGTTGGAATTGTGCCCGCAAAGTACATACAGGTATCGTTTCAATGATAAACTTCGGTTACAACTATTACAGGCTGCCGCAATATATTTACCTGTAATATGTGAATGATGTCTGTTTTTCCCAACATTATTATTTAAAGTAACATTACAATAGAAACAGAATTTTGCTTGTTCAAAATTTACAAAATCAATATTAGTAAATGACATGGTTTTATGAGTGTATATGTCTGACCAACAACATAATTCAGTTAAATCAGTATATAATGAATCTAAGAAATCTTGAATACAATTATTATTATTATTTGTCTTTACAAATGTTTTCAAATGACATTTTGGTGGGTCAATTAATTCAGTATTGGGAACAATTAAATAACTCACAGCACACGGTATATGCTCCTGTATAAATTGATTATTAACTGAAGGTTGTAAGATACATTCTATATCAAAGTAGGTGACAAACAATGGGGATAAGGTTCTATCTAAATTTGTAAAACTAATGTGTGTTCTTTTTTTATTAGGTAGTTTCTCGCGCTGACTTCTTCCTTGGTAGCATACGAGACGGTGTCGATGAAGAACTTCCGCTCGAAAAAAATGAGCCAAGCACCTTTCACAAAATTGCCTACCTCGAGTATGAAGAGCTCTCGTATTCAGCAATCGATTCAAGTTAGTTATGCAAACATAATGATTCAGTTTAGGTACATTGTTATTTTTTACTACAAGTAATATATTTAATAACTGTTTATCAGGTGTAATTTTACTAAACGGAGGTTGTCTTAATATAGATACAGGAGTGTGTTTGTTGTCGTTATTCCAACATAGTAAATTAATTATATATTTTGAATTTTGTTTTTCAAAAAGTTTAATCGCTAACTGCCACTCTGTTGGATAATCTTTGTTCCCATTGTCAAAAATGAAATGACTCATATAATTTTTGTACAATGAAGTATGGTTTTTGTTGTTTTTCACTTTGCTACCAAATTTTGCGGATATAATAGCCCATTTGAAACAATCATTATCAGCTGTTTGTATATTTATTGTACATTTTTTAGCTGATAAAGCCTTAGGTAATTCCATATATCCATGCCCCTTATATAGTAATGACCTACACTTAGATTCAGCTAATTTAATTTCAACCCTTAATAAAGATTTAATACGCCACCCCGAACCACGTGTGTTAAAGATGGCTATTTTTTGTAATATATTTCCCAGCACATACTCAAACCATGTGTCAAAACTTTGCGGTGAATCTACAGTATTAATAGCACCACCGGAAGAATTAAAATAAAAGGTTTCCAATTGCTCGCCTTCTGAAAAATGTGATCTGTACATTAATACATTTAGACCTAACCACAGTCTAAGAACATTCATTTCTTTCAATCTATCTAATATTAACTGAAGAATATTACCTCGAATTTGTGCTAATGCTGTTTCTACATCGGGATAATCTCTAGAAGTTGGGAGGTCGTGGACATAAATTTCAAGACGATTATCGTGAGCTTCTTGTTCCCGCGTAAAAATTGTTGCGCATGTACCAAGAGCCACCCTTAAGTTTTTTCTGGATATTATATTTTTATGTTGCGGAAATTTATGCTTTCTTGTGTAGTAACATTTCAAGTGACAGTCGTGTCGTATATAATTCTCATATGTATACTCTTTATTACAGGTAGAACAAGTCAATTGATAGGTGCGGAACTCCATTTCTTTACAACCAGTAGTTGATTCATGTCGTTTACAAATTTTGCTGCATGAAGTCACGACATGACACTTAAAACAAGAATAACCTTCAAAATGTGACCGTAGGTGGCGTAAATAATTATGTCTAGTTACATTCATATGACAGAATGAACAACATATTGTTATTTTATCCATTTTGAAGTTTGTTTAGATAAATAATAATAATAATAATAATAATAAAATATGTCCAAAGATTAAAATAAAATGAAATGATATGATATTGACTATATCTAAACATTTATATGCTAGCGAGGGAAATAATTTTAAACCAATCACCAATCGCTTATGACTATTGGAAACCGCAAAGAGTTTAACTTATGATTAGGTTTACATATTAGGATAATAATCAGGTTTCCATGGAGAATTAGTAACAGGCTCTACTAGAACTGGGTTACTGACAACTTTCTGTTTCTTTGCAGGTGATGCGTTGGTAAATTTACTCGATGATCTTGGCTTCCGAGGTAATATTTCAGGAAAGACCTGTTGCGGTTGAGAGCAACTCTCTTCAACATCCGGATTAGGTGATGGGATCTCTACGAATGCTTTAGGTTTATCCAAAAGGACAAAACCGTCAACATATAACATGTAAGAGAAACGCCATCCATCGATTCTTTGAGAAAACTAATATGGGCTTTATCATTCAAGTAATGCAACTCAATAGAATTTCTGCCGGCACCTACTTCAGTAGAATTATTGGTGTTGGTGATAATAATTTTTTTATTATTGGTTTTAATCATTTTGAGCCGGTCTGATAATTGAATGATATTTTTATCAAAAAGATGCTTGTCTGTTTCATCGACTTGGTTGTCCCACTCTCGCAACAAAACGGTTAGTTCCTGTTTTGACAAATTGAAACCCGTATAATAGTTAAAACCAACACTATCAGCGTATCTGAGGCTGATTTTCCATAAGCCAACATAGTTGGTTCCTTTAAAAGCTGTTACAAATCCAATAAACTCTGGATTTGATAATTCAATGTAGAATTGATCGCTAATAATCTCTAGCGGTGGAGAGAGAAATTGCAATAATTTCCCTCTGTATTGAATTAGAACTTCAGTAAAAGCTTTGTTGAGAACTTTACATTTGCCTTGTTTCTGAACGTAAACATCACCCGATGTGGGGTTGATGGAAATATTCAAATTTCCCCGCGCAAAACGAAGAGTTGGATATATCCTACCTGGTATAATTGCTGGTCTGGATTGATGTTGGTTGTTGTTGGTTGTTTCTAGAATGTCTAACAAATAGCGGGTATCTTGATGGGAAAAACAAATTGATTCGTTGTCCTCCTGAGATTCCACAATAAAATACTTGCTGTGAACGACGGTACAAGTATATTTATTGTAAGTAAATTTCCAGCTATTTGTTGCTCCGGTTTTTTGCGTTAAGGCCATAATAATAATAAATACGAAAAATATTACAAGTGATAAATTTTAAACCGTATCGCTGTAATAAATTGACACCATAGTTCTCACTTTAAAATTGTGTTGGTCGGAAGACGAGACCTAAGAAAAATGATGCTGAGTTCGACATTAGGTATCGACCAAAAAACAAAAATTGAGCTACTAATAAACTATTTAACAAATCTTGATCTTAATTTGCGATTTGAAATATCCCAAAGATATTCATGATCGTACATTAGAACTACCCTTAGCCCCGTCAGTATCAAGATTTGTTAAATAGTTTAAATAGTAGCTCAGATTTTCGTTTTTAGGTCGATACCCAATGCTGGAATCAGTATCATTTTATGAGGTGTCGTTTTCCGACCAACGAATATACAACGAATAAGATAATGTAGAAATTATTAAGGAAATAACACAATTTCAGAGTGAGAACAAAAAAAATTAGATATGTTATCAATATATTACCATGAAGATTACAAGTGATGAATTTTAAATAAAAACATTCAGTTATATAAGTTTCTGAATACGTGATGTGGCATAGTCAACGTAGAAGAGATGGGATGTGGCATAATGGACGAATAAGAAAAGAGATGGGTTGCAATGTGGATAGGAAATACGTGAAAGAATATGAATCATAGGGTTGTGTGTAATAATAATCAATAATTATAATAAAAACGCACAGTATAATGTTAGTAGTAGTAGTAGCCTTTCAATATGGCCCAGATGCTGCGGGATCGGTTAGCTTGAGTAACTACTATGGAAATGCTCGTATACGTGTAGTTGACACGAGGCGGAATTTCATGCACATGTATCATACTGAGTGGTTGGTTTGTTGGTTTGGCGACGGCTGTCGTGGAGTTGGCAATCGATATAATATAATATATGCGCGATGCGAGTAGTTGGTGGCCACGTCGTCGTTGTCACCATCATATACAGTATACAGCGGTGGTGGTGGTGGTGGTGGTGATGGTGACGTGGTGAAAAGGTGAATAACATTAGGGTTAGTAGTTAGTTAGTCAGTCAGTAAGGCGGGCATCCGTGAGGTTAGGCTACGCTACGCTACGATTGGTTGATGGCAACTGCCGATCGATGGATGGTGGTGACAGATGTGGCGCGCACCGCAATTTAGCACCGGAATTTGGCATTTTTTAATAGCCCTCCGAATGGAATGTGCATAGCCCAGGCTTAGGGAGGACTTTGTTGGGGGCCATGCTTTATCTACTACTCATACTCCTCAGATAATGACGATATTAACTCCAATGTAGATCAATGGAGATATTGCCCCGAGACGATTAATCTAACCGACATCGCTTCCAGAGGAGCAACTCCTCAAGAACTGACAGATACTCCAGACTGGTTAGGTGGACCCGACTTCCAAAGTAAAGAAGATGAATGGCCTCCCCATCTTACCACGGCTGAGATTAGACAAGCCAAGGGAGCGGAGAAAGTCAAACCTAAAACCTGGACGAGTAAATCAAGGTTATTTAAACCCGTGATAGATCTGTCTGTATTACACATTGCCAGGGACGACGCTGTGGATCTAAACTCCCCCAACGCGAACCGATCTGTTGTGGAGATCAGAGAGAGAGACTGGAGATCTGGAACACCAGACGTCTCGTCGGGACTCTCACCTCTCCTGCCGGGAGCGATGGACCACTATAAATCCTGGAATCGGCTTTGTAAGGCCGTCGTGTATTTGAAGCGATGTTTCTATCATCACTATTCCAGGACGAAGAGGAAACCTGGAATTGTCTTCGAGACACAGCAGCTCAATCGCCCAGTTGGTCGTTTATGTTTACTGGAAAGAGACCGAGAACTGTCCGGAAACAATGGAAGGCAAGATACTCTTCCCACGACCACCTCCCTAATCCAACAAACATCTAGGGACTCCCCAATGTAACGACGTCTGGAGTGGGTGTGTGACTATATTATTTTATATTCTTATTATTTTATATTTATGTATGTATTATTATGTAATTTTATTATAATCGTTTTCTTTAATTTTATTTAGTAGAATGTTATTTTAGCGATTATTTAGTAGATTAGTGCAATATATATTAGTGTTTATTACTTACTTAATTACTTATATATTATATATTTACAGCGACGGCGAGAAATAATTCTTTTCTCTTTCCTTACTGTCCTGTCCTTATTACATTACAAATACGTAACTACAGTAAGATGAAATATCCATACTTATTAAAGTACAATAAAGCTCCTACTATATTCAAGTATTATTGGTAAGTAGAGTATTAGGAATGCAAAATTCAGATCCTCGTGTCTCGGCTAAACCAAGCTCTGGGTAGACCTTGGAAACGACTTGCCTCTTCTCACTGACATTGCTTCGTGCGATATTGCTCTCATACCGTATATTAAATAATACATATAATAGCGTGATGTCCCTTTAACAGTAGCGTACAACGCAAATAAATCTGTTAAACCCTTTGACCATCTGTAATTCTAGTCGATTAAGATATCGCGGCACCCACCGATATACTTGAAAGACAAAATTCTAGAATCAGTGGTTAACGTCCCCAGACAAGTTCTGGAATAAACTGGTGCCCATCCTAAATATTAATTATTAATATTTACAAAATCTGTCAAATTTTAGATCCTTTAAAATTCTAGTCAATTAAGATATCGTAGCACTTACCGATACTCTTAAAAGAACAAATTTCCTAGAATCAAGGATCCCAGTCCCCAGATATGTTCTGGAATAAAATTGTGTCTATTTTAATATTAAATAATAAAATTTACGGGAATAAATTTAAATTCATATTTTAATGAATTTGATAAATTGTCATTTTTATGCAATTTATAACATTCCCAAAATTCCATAAATTAATAGATCATGGGAGCGGAGATTCACCCTATTAAGTATATTAGTGTGCGAGAATCTCCAATATATAGTCAATAGCCGATAAAATTCATAAAATCATGTATAAAGAGAAATATTGACAATTAAAGAATTACTATTAAATAGCATCCCAGATCTGTATGCATGAGAATTACCCTAATTCTACCGCTAGCTTTCCATAATGTCACCATGGCAACAACCACGCTAGAATTAGAAGTGAGTTAAAAGAACAATAAAGCTTGCCCATTGAATAGCATAAGGAATAAATAGCACACTGCTAGTATTCCAGGATACCCAATAATAACGTGGCATTCTGGAAGGCACTGACTAACGTACAAATGGCCCGAATGTGTACAATTTGTGACAGTTGCGTGGAATTTGTGCGTTTATAGGTGAATGTTACTACTAAAGTGTGTTTACAGTAGCGAGTCGCAATTGTGAAAGTAGCCCTAACTCTCCAGTAAGAACCTGAAGTAAATCTAAGCCTTTGGGACGGACGGTGGAGTGACTTGCGCTGGTTGTTGCGGTCGTTGTGCAGCTACGACGTTGGCGATAGGCACATCGGCGAAAGTACACCAGCGCTGAGGATCTTGCGCTGTCCGGGGGCCGAGAGGGGTAGGCAGCGACGCCCGCTAGCCTAAATATAAACTCATTATAATATTGATAAACTCATATAGCAGATATGACTGAGTTGATAGAAGATGATCTTGGTATCAGGGAGCGATATACTCTACCTTTACAAGCGTTTGTTGATAGCTTGATACGCGGCGACGCTGGTCCAACTACTACGGAGGACGATGGTCGTTATATCGAACCGCTAATGTCCCAGGAGCAACTTACGCGTGAATTGGACTATAGAAAATTCACCGCTCGCTATACGCATCGTAATGGTATGTATATGGACTTCTTAACTACTAGTCATTCTATCGATTTACACGATACGGACGATGTCGACACCGAAAGGGAAGTGGTACTGTTTTGAGTATCCTACCCAGCGGAGTCGGAACGATAAACTGAAAATCGAATGTGAAAATTCTATTCGAAATCGACTCGAAAGAGAAGACATTAAAGAACCGGATAAACGCAATAACTCTAACGTATATTTGGAATTCTTGAGAGAAACGTTGTAAAACTGAATAAATATCACCCGCGTTTCCCCTACAATACGTGCGTCTTTGGTATTATTGCGATGAATGCCCAAGACCCAACCAACAAACGGAAAGACATAAACATCCGCGGAGACTTTGCTTTAAACACAGTTTTACTTGCTATATTTATGGGAGTTTCGAGCGAAACTTTTTTGATGTATCACCTACGCTCGCTCGATTCAAACGATCCTTAAATAAACCTATGATCAGAGTTCCGGAATACTCGGTCAGACCTCCTCATTCCCTAGTTAGACCTCAGACTCTTGATCCTAATAGTATCACGGATCCTCCCGAACTGTACTCACTGTTCAAAGATCTAGTGTTACCCGAACAGTTAGTCGGTGGCACTCCGGTTGTGGACTCCCTAAATATTCACCCATCTTACTTAGTCAGATTGGGACGCGGACAGCTAATATCGCCATTCAACCGTATCAACGTCCCTGTTTAACCCGATACAACCTGTCACCGAGGCGGAAGAAAGAGTTGTACGAAACGCGTTGGACACTATTCGTCAAAAGATCGGAAAATGAACCTATAATTGTTTAGAGAAACGTAAATTGCAGCAGCAAGTCCAAGCGGTAAACGAATTAATTTTATCTCAGTTCAATCAGGAAATTCAGAATCTCTAAGAAGATATCGAACTTGGACGACCCTATTCTCTGCAAGAGTTTTGGACGAACGCATCCAACGATAAGCGGAGGAAAATCAGCTCGAGGAGAAGCATATCGAAATGGACGAGACATCGACCGTAACCCTAAACCTTCTGATGCAATTGTATTGCACCCTTCACCCAGGAGTAACAGCCCTCCTAGTAAAGTGGCTCGCCCCAAAGAGAAAAGGACTCTTGCTAGCCTCAAAGAACTGCGTAAACGCTGTCCGCGCAAGAAAGACTAGCTGTTTAGAGTATTTTTATATTTTAGAAACTGTGATTTTTTATATTTTATAGAATTAAATCCCATTTTCTGGGAGCGGTGTAAAACCTTTTGCGGGATATAACTGGCCCTTTTCTCCGCAATGTACTGTGTAAGGTGTTTTTAGAGGACATAACTAGTGATTTATCCGCTGTGTCTGCATGTGTGCTTTAGCGGACATAAAAAGCCAGTTTTCCCACAATGCGCTCAAATACTCTAAGCTACCTAACTCAAATGACACAATCTACCAACCGATTTGCTGTACGCCTATAGGCTCTTTGTTCTGTCCAATCACTTGTTCTTGTTCAACCAATCAGAACAATGATCCACCAATCAGAGCGATTTCGCCTTGTGTTGAATATGGGCTGCAAAAACCCGAATAGTTCGGCATTTAGACATTCGTGGAACCTATAGAATCTGGAACTCGGCCAATGAGAGCTGTTTCTCTTTGTGTTGAAAGATCCCTACAACAGCCCAGAGGGATCAGTTGTGTTGGTTTTCCCGAGCCTAGAAGACCGGCTTTGGAATCTCTGTTGTTTCAGACTTTAGCCCTACATTAGTAGGCTTAATTATAGAACGTATATCTGTTATCATAACATAACATATCATAACCATTCATACCTTAACATTTGTACTGCTATTTACTGTCGGTTATTCATTATATCAGTTGATGGGATATTATTATATTTGGAATACCGATAAATAATTACAAAACCCTCAATCTTCTTGATATACTGAAGGTAAGAGAGACCGGTTACATATAATGATTGCGACTTACATTAAAGTGGTTTTGGAGTGAATCTAATGCTATTTCATAGGCACTACATGAGTCGGTTGTTGTTCTCTTTATATGTGACTAAAATTAGTGAAGGTCGGCAGATCGGTGTGCAGTATTGTGCAGTAGTGTGTATGATTGTGATTGATAACAAATCATCTCCTAAAGAATGCGCTATATACCTGAATCCATAGCCATCCCGTTGTGTCTAGTTTAAGTCATAACTCTGTTTACATATTTAGAGCGCCACGTCCTAAAGGAACTGTTAATATTTCCCGAAAGTGAATAATATTTGTCAGAGATTATATATTACGATCAGTCGAATAATACAGTAGGCCTACACCGCAATAAGGTTAGGCTTCCGAATCCAGTCTCCCGGGTATATCCAGCGGGTGAATGGTCGCGCATAGACTGGCTTCGGCTAATGTAGTGTATCAAATACTCGTCATAGGCTAAAGTCGATTTATTATCTAGAAGACATCCAAATTTGGCAGGTTAAACTGCTAAAGGTCTGAAAGCGCGAACAAATTCTTTGAGTCCCTTTCCTGATGACCTTTCTGGCCCAAACCCCGGGTCACCAGGGGGGCCAGATTGTGAGGGGGAGAGGGATTCTGGAGTTGGAGGCTACTCTCATGTTCCACCCCGACCAACAAAGCCATTGGTGAATCTGAGGCAAGTCACTAGACTAGCCTCAGTAAACACCCTAACACTTGGCTCCCTAATGCGACAAGGTGAGCTGACTGCCTTGGCAGATAAGCTTTCTCTTAGCGCAGTGGGTGTTCAAGAGCACCGAATGCAGACTGGACAGACTGATGAGGTTCTCATTAAGGACATGGGGGGCGGTTGGCGACTCGCCCTCGCGTCAGCAGATGATAGTGGCAATGGTGGTATTGGTCTATTGATGAATCCAACTGCACATGCAGCATTGGACAAAATAGACAAAATCTCTAACCGCATGATCCGTTGCCACTTCTCATGTTCTGGAAGACTGGCTAAGAAGTTTCCTAAGGTAGTTCTGATTGTGTGCTACTCTCCAACTAGTGTTGCCCCGGTAGAGGAGGTGGAAAATGTCTACCACAATCTACAAGCAGCTACTGATGGAGTGGATCAGCATGCATTCTTAACATTCCTGGGAGACTTTAATGCAAGTCTGCATCAATCACCTACATCGCCCTGGGTCTATAGCAATAGTGTCAACCGAAATTCCGTCCATCTTCAGGATTTTATCTCTGGAAATGGATTGTTTTCGGCTGGAACCCAGTTCAAGAAGCGAACTGGAAAGCTATGGACTCATAGTGGACCCAGTGGTCACAAGTCCCAGATAGACCATATTCTGTTTCGTAGGAAGTACAGGAGCTCTATACAAGACTGTAATGCATTTACACTTCGACCCTTCTCCAGTGATCACCGCCTTATTGTGGCCAAGGTAAGACTTAGTCTGCGTGCTAGCAGAACAACGAAATCTGCCTTGCCGCGGCATGACTGGTCCTCTCTGTTGCAACAGCCAAGTCTGAGATCCAGCTTCACACTACAGCTGAGCAACAGGTATGAGGTTCTTGCCTCTGAGGCAGCAGATCACTGTGAGGGCTATACTGCCTTCACAGAGGCAGTTAAGTTAGCAGCTGCAGAAACAGTTGCTGTATACCCTCGAAACAGGAAACGGGCCCCCCTGGACTGACAACAAAACCCAGAAGTGCCGAAATGACCTCTACAAGGCGCCGAAAGAGTCCCGACTCAAACAGACTACAGCAGCCAAGAATGCAGTTAAGTCTGCATCTAGGTCCCTGAACAGGCAGTACTCTGTTAATCTACAGGAGCTAATTAACCAACAGGTTGATGCCATCAATGATGCTGACGACAGCAGGCAATCATCCCAGGCATGGAAATCGATCAACTTGCTTACTTTGCGGAAAAGCCGACCAACCACCAAGGTTAAGGCTGAATCACCAGCCGATCGCCTCAATGGTTGGAAGGCCCACTTTGAAAAGCTCCTCAATAATGACAGGGTATTGCCTGATAACTTTGTAGAAGTAAAAGTGTCTGAGTCTGTACTCCCAGATATTCCCATTGGCGATATCTCCTTTGCAGAAGTGCAGGCTGCTGCAAAGAGCATTAAGACCAATCGTGCCAGTGGAGTAGATGGTGTTCCCCCTGAGGTCTTTAAAATACCTGAGTGTTTAAAGCTCATCTATCCCATCATACTGTAGTAGACATGTACCGAACAACAAGAGTCCCGCAAGAAATGAAAACAAATAAGTTGGTGCCAGTTCCCAAGAAGGGCAACCTAACACTCTATGGTTCTTTTCGGTGAATCTCATTGATCTCGATTGCTGCAAAGCTATACAATAAAATTATATTAAATCGCATCAGGGATCCCATTGAGAGACTGCTCCGTGGAAATCAGAATGGGTTCCGTAAAGATCGTGGGACCATGGAGCCCATTTTGGCACTTAGAAGTATAATTGAAGAGTTGTCAAAAAAGAAAGACAGGCATATCTGGCTGTTATCTTTGTTGACTTCTTCAAGGCCTTTGATTCAGTCTCTCGCTCACGTATGTTCAGCATACTTTCATTATATGGGATTCCTGATGGAATTATTGCAGCAATCAGATCAGTATACGATGGTTCGACAACATTTGTGTCTTCCAGCCAGTGCATAATGTTGTACTTTGGCAGCCTCATGGAGTGAATAAGAATGGTGGACAGCCCATGACTTTATTGAGACGCATATTAAAGGACACTGGTCTTGAAGATGCGGATGATCGAGCAAATGTCATGTGTGATAGGGAGTTGTGGCGGCGCAATTTTGTCAAAAAGCCAGCACAGCATTCTCAAAAATGCAGCTGCAATGCAGCATGCCGATCCTAGTAGTAGTATTAGTAGTAAAGAGCTAATATTTTAGAAACAGAGGGGGGGGGGGGACTTGACGCAAAACCCGCCTTGGCGAATTATTATCCCGCCTCTATGTTAAATTCTCAATTTAGGGAAAGGAGCAGGTTACAGTGCTGCACGTTATTTTAACCAAAACAATAAACTAAACACAATAGAACAGGTTACAGTTTTATTTTTGATAGTAATCAGCTGTTATTTGCGTCGAATTCAAAAACAACATCTGAAAACGACTTATGACTTACCAAAGAAGCACACGACATATAGAGTGTTACTGTGGCCTTAATGTGTTATGCTCCCGGGAAAAATATTATTGTTTTTCTAGTGCAAAAAAACTATAAATTGATTTATTATTTATTATTATTTATTATATATAACAGTTAGAATGTCCCTTTGTGTGGAGATCCTAAAGAGTGTTTTTTTATTTTTTGAAAATCGAAAAAATACTATCACTGGTAAAATAAAACGAGAAGGTCCCGTTTCAAAACAACAAACCAGTTTTTACGACATAGGTGACAGTTGTGGCGGCCTTGTAACCAAAACAATAAACTAAAAGAAGACATTGCATTTCCATATACTTCGAATGTAATTTTTATGGGTGAAATTTTTATTCTAACATTATCTGATTATCCTCTTCTGAAACAGCACAAGTAAAGTGGAGTAGCGTGGAGCTCATATTGGGACCTTTTAAGAAGAATGTGGAAGGCAGATTCTAGCCCTGACTGTGTCACAGACACAAAGGTGATCTAAATGTAGATTATTGTATAAAAAATAGTTCTCAGCTAAGGTTGATCAGAGAATAACAATAATGATGTGAACTGGTTATAGTTTGTAAAATATACACTTTAAAAGGCGACCCAAACACCACAAATTAAGGGGAATTTATATGAAGTTAATTTGAATGATTGCTACCATCAGAACTGAAACAACCGCCCCAATGGGGTGATCCGCCAAACTAGACGTCGTTGCCTCAGCCGTTGTTGTTGGTGGCTCTGGCTCTGTGGTAACCGAAACTGTTATTGTAGCAACCGGATCAAATAAGGGATCGCTCCAATCCAGGGTTCCATTGGGGTACAGGTAGTCATGTTCCCACACCAAGTCTCCTACTTTGCTGCAGACTTCTGTTCCGTTGCAACACAAATACTGGCAACTTGGATGTGACAGGTCAGCAGGGAAAGCTTCTCCACCTATGTGAATCTTATCGCTATATTCCTTCTTGCAAACGTCTTCATTGACAATAGGCACGCACTCATCTGCCCTGCATCTTTCTCTCTTGTTGTACAACAAAGCTTTGGTGGACACGCTGTTAATATGCAATATTCCTGGTAATTGCAGGAATAGCAGCGAGCAGGCGTGACAATCCGTTCGTATTTCACCTGGGTTTTCCTCGTTCCAATCCGAATCCGGGAACGCATCGGGGTGGGCTGACTTGCAAGTAACCATTGAGTGTTTGTCATTGCAAGTAACTGCTAACACATTGTCAAAATTATCTGTAACTATAGAAACCGTAAGCAATAGCATTTTCGCCAACTCGACATCCATGTTACATGCGGCCCCAAATTTCAAAATGTGGATAATCAGTAGGCCTATAGGCCTATAGCGTTCAGTTTAACTTATTTATGGATATTAATTTTTTATTCCCTATATACACAGAAATGGTTGACGCGGTGCAAACATATACCGTAGGACTATGTTAATTACGGAACGTAATTTTAATCATTCCTACTTTATCCTAGTGCTTTGTATTTTTTACACGTCTTAAGGTTGTAGGGGGGTACCCTAGCAATATTTGAAAAAAGTTATATATACGCCCCCACGCGGGGCAAATGAAATTTTTTTTTTCATTTCAAATAATAAATATATGTCAGTGTACATATGCGAAAATATATTTTTGTTAATCGATTTAATTATTTCTTGGAAGCAAGAGCAGCAAGTGGAGGCAGCTCGAACAGTTCAGAGCATTGGTACATGTCCTTGCATGATCGGTTACAATATAACCATTTACAACAACCAGAGCGCGAGCGCTCATGGAACGGAGTTTTGTTGCTGAAAATAATGTGGTGGAAACTGTGAGCAGTTGTTCTTGTAACAATATGTCTGTTCGACTGTTTGGGTTTCTTCCAAATCGAAGAAGAAAAGTACTAGGACAAGTTCCAGTACCGACACCGGAAGAAGAAGACGCTGATCAGTGGTATAATGAACCTATCACTGAAACTGAAGTTAAAGAAGTTATAAAACTATCATCGGATAAGAAGGCCAGTGGGCCAGATGGTGTATATTCTATGAACATAGTGTAATGTGTTCATAATGTCTCTGAACATGTCAAGTTTAAGATCAAATTTTTCGAAGATTACAGAAATCGGGTTCATGTAGGCATACAGTAGGATAAGCCTACGGTGCCGAAATATCTGTCGGTCTGTCGGTCGATCTGTCTGAAAAGTCTGTCAAAACTGACAGACAGACATACCGACAGACAGACAGTCTAGATTTGGTCAAACTCAAATACTGACATCAGAAATGAAATCACCGACCAGGGAAACCCCTATATCGGAGTGGTGTACTATTTATTTTTTACAACCAGTTTGAATAATCCCTCGTTTTTAAAAAAAAAATGGCGTGAATTTTTGAAAACTTTGAATGTCCTTTTCTCGAAAATTAATTTTTTGTGTTTTTTTAGACACAAAGCTACACTTTTCTGAGGAACTACTGGATGAATTCTCCTGAAATTTTCAGAAAATGTTCACAACAACGATTGGCCTATGCATGACTAGAATTTTGTTGGTTGGGTGCTTTCTTGAAGTTATAAGAAAACAGTTGTTGAAAATTCGATTTTTGGTCAAAAACCGGGCATCGTTTAAAAAAATTGCGTAAACAAAAAAATTTCTTTATAATTTTAAATTTTTTAGTCTTGCTCTTGTCCGAATTGTTGATACAGCTACCTGCAATATTTCAGGAAAGAATAATTAGGAGTTCTCTCAGAAAGGTAGGCCTACATTTTGTTTAATACAGTAGTAAAAGATTAAGAAAACCTTAGGGTACCCATGGAATACTAAATATAGTTTCCTGTTCTGAATTAACACTTATTCTACAGTATCTACTGTGTTTGTGTTGGCTACACAACAGAAACTGGAGTGGTGTTGTGAATAATGCAATGCACTAACAATATGAACCACATATGAAATAGTCTGTCGTATGTTGTACATCGAGCGAGCTTAGGAAATAAACGCGCTTAATCATTATTATTGATTACGCCTTTGTATTCCTAGCCTCTGCCGGTAGAAGATAAGAGGGTTTTGCAAGTATCGCAAAATTAGCAAAAGCAGCAAACATCAAACCATCTCAAGCCCAGAAATGGTTAAGCGGACAAAAGACATACACCCTTCATGCACCACATAGACATCATTATCCAACATCTAAAATATTTACGGGATGGTTAAAAGATATATATATGATAGATCTGGTGGATATGCAGTAATATAAATCACAAAATAATAATTATAACTATATATTAACATGTATTGACGCCTTTAGCCGGCTTGCTTTTGCCTACGGTATGAAAACAAAAACAGGTATTGAAATCATTAGTATATTCCAAAAAATATTCCAGAAAGGTAAACCAAACAGAATCGCGACTGATCAAGGATCTGAGTTTCTAAATAAATCTGTGAGGAAATATTTAGATACTATTGGTGTACAGTATTACGTAATGTACTCTGTGAATAAGGCGGCTATAGTCGAGAGATTTAATAGAACATTAAAAACAAAAATTTTTAAAATTTTCACGCAACGTGGGAATAATGTTTAGGTAAAAATTTTACCAAAGCTTGTTTGTGTTTATATAAGTTCCTACTTGTATGAATGTCCCTGGTACCTCGTCCCGAACCATTCCCATATCTCCTTATCATCCTCTATCTTTCATCTTCTAAACTGCTGTAGGAGCCTAAATATAAATTTTTCCCCAACTACGGATATACTAAGTACTCTACATCACGATTTTGATATACTAACTTTCTCTGAGACGCTCGTCGGTGCGAACGAAGACCTAACTAACCTAAAACTAGAAGGATATGTTGGTCCAATACTTTCAGCCCGTCCAAATGGACGAACGGCAGGTGCTGGGTGGGGTATAGATTTTTACATTAAAGATAATATTTCATTCATAGAAAAACAGGATGTGGTTGCAAATGTTCCACGACATATTTGAAAATCTCTTAATAAAAATTTCGAATTTAAATATTGATGTCATAATCACGGGCGGGTGACTTTAATGTAAATACGAATAAAATCACATCAGAAAGTTCCAAATACTTACAAATAATATCCTCTTTTGGATAATCGCAACTAATTAAGCAACCGACTCGCATAGTATTTGGAGCTAACTCCACCTTAGATGATATAATCACTAATATATCAACAAAACGTAACAGTTCTGGATTATTCTTATCACAATAAGGCACCACGGATCATTTAGCAACGTTTGCAGTTTTTTAAAGAATACTCTGCATTTTTTGAAAAACTGCAAAAAATAGCTACTTACGATTTTTCAAAATTTAAGCCAAACAATTTTTTAACGAATTTTCAATCTATTCCAATGTGTTCGTACAGATCTTGCGATATCCCAAACGAATCTAAATTTAATCATTTTTATAATTAATCTGAGGAGTTGTGTAATAAACATCTCCCAAAAGAATTCATACCGCAAAAAAAATTGTCCGTAATCCGTGGATTCAAGCAAAGCAAGCTTTATTAAGATGTATTATTAAAAAAAATGAACTTTTTGCCAAATTTGTAAGAATTCCAACAACATACAACGAACTAACATATAAAAAATATAAAAACAGACTCAATACTATTTTAAAAGCGGCAGAAAAATCATTTTATGTACGGCAGTTTAGTAACTACAACGGAAATATGCGTAAAACATGGTCAGTTATCAATAGAGTTTTAAACAGATCCAAAAATCAGGTGTTCCATCTAAGATTAAATTTACGTTTGTCGATGGTATACAAATTACCAATGATCAAACAAAAATTACATCAATCCTAAATCAACATTTCAGTACAATAGGCCCAAAGTTGGAATGCTGTATACCGCACTCAGCATGTTCTCCTATACTTCACATTCACAGTACACATTCTAAATCTCTCTCTCTAACACATACAACTACTCCTGAAATTCACTACCTCATTCTTCAATTGGATCCCAACTCTGCTACAAATGATGCCTTCCCTACCAAACTATTACGTCTTGTAGCCGTACCTCTAGCGCACCACCTCACTTAATTAATCTCTCCATTTCTACAGGTCATTTTCCAGACTCCCTCAAATACGCAAAGGTTTTACCGAGCTACAAGTTGGGTGGCCCGCTAGACCCAAATAATTATCGGCCCATTTCTCTTTTATCTGTCTTAAGCAAAATTTATGAATAAGTTATATATTCTCAGCTTCAATCATATTTAGACCGTTATTCAATTCTTTCATCTCGCCAATTCGGATTTAGGAAAAAATATCTAAGACTTTGGCCATTTTAACTGTTACAGAAAAAATAAGATCCATTCTCGACTCTAAAATTTCGGCTTGTGCCATATACATCGATTTAAAAAAAGCATTTGATATGTTAGACCATGGCATCTTATTTAAAAAATTAGAAAGTTACGGAATTCGTGGAACCCCCAATCCCTAATCCTAAGTTTTATATCAAATCGCACTCAATCGGGAGGCTGTTGGGGATTGTATTGCTCGGGTAAGTTACGTTGAAGGTATTCTTCAAAGATCCGGGATTCATATTCGAGCAGCAGCCATGTCCATGTTAAAGACCTACGGTATTTCATATTCAGTATTTTTTTTGCGAGCTCCACAAGAAGAAGACTGATACTGTGTATCTTACTTTGGCAAATATCTTCTTCAATAATGCACGCGTGAGATAACTGATGAAAGACGAGTTCAGAGTGTTGCTGCGTTCAAAGAGCGACAACGTAAGAAGACTGAGAATAAGTAAACTCAAACTGACCTGACACACAATGATATTCATTTTTTATTATTATATTTATTCATAATATGTCCTTAACTATATTATATCTTCATAACTTTTCCGAAAGTTCACATGATCTAGAATATTAATTAATTAATTTTCAAAGATTTTCAAATTAATTAATTATGCACCCACCCAATTTCAATTTCATAAAACATGAAAACTGACATCGGAAATGTAATCACCGCACTCAAATACCCCCATAACGAAAATTGTCATCAGTTAGTAAACTTCCTTATATTTTGACAGACAGACCGACAGTCGGACAGACATACAAACAGTCTTAAATCCATCAAAGATGAAAACTGACATCAGAAATGAAATCAGCGAGCCCCATAATTTCAATCCGCTCAACCTCTCAAGAGTTGAGAATCATTGAATATTTGACAGACAATATTAAGACTGACGGAAGGACAGACAGATAAAACATATCATTCTAACAAAAGTTTTATGATCAATTCAAAGAAACAAACTAAATTAACATATTTGATAAATTCTTTTTTCTTAACGTCTTTTTTTCTCAATTTTATATTCCGAATTGATTTCGTAAATCAAATCAAAAATGAAACAGAAAAATAGACACTTTTGAACAAAAAGGGTCAAACCAACATTGCATGCTTCCTAACAATGTATAGCCGATGATAAACCCACTGTATTACAATAATATCTCATTGGTACATGTTTTGGGCATTATCTACACTGTGTCTTGCCTATGTGCTGTTTAACCCTATTAAACCCGGGGGGGGGGGGGTCAATATGACCCCCCCCCCGTGGTTTTTTTATTATAATTCTGTAACAAACGCAGTTGGGAATCTGAAATATTATGACTTTTCCTAAAAATCTATTTTCCTAGTAGTGAAAACCGTTTTCAAAAATATTGGGTACTTTTCGAGTTATAGCACCATTTTTTAACCCTACTTTTGGCACTTTTTTTGAGACGTTTTTTGAAAATTACATTTCATTAAATATGAATTCGTACATCTCTATCGGAAATTGGTACATCTCTATTTTTGATTTACACCGGTCTTTTGGTGTTAGAAATTGGATGGAATTCATATAAATTGATTTAGAAATTTCAAACTTGTTTTTTTCGGTAGGTGCCAAATTTTGGTGCCAGCACCAAATTTTGAAATAAGTCAATTTTGTAAATATTGATTGTTTGAAACTTGTTTCTTACGCAATTGGGGTTTTTTGGGGTTCTGGTTTCGATGAAATATATACGAGTTGCACCAAGCGTATCAAACTTGTATTTTTCGGTGCTGTGTGCAAATTTTGGTGCTAGCACGAAATTTTGAAAATCCATTCAATAGATAAAATTGCTTGTGACAATTTATTTCTTGCGTTTTAGAGGTTTATGGCTGTTCTGAATTCAATGGAAAATATAATTATCGAACTAGACATCTCAAACTTGTATTTTTCGGATGTGGGTGCAAAATGTGGTGCTAGCACCAAATTTTGAAAACCATCAAATATATCAATTGATTGTGTCACCTTGTTTCTTGCGTTATACGGGTTTGTGATGGTTCTGAATTCAATGGAATCAGTAAAAATTTCATAAGAGTTCTCAAACTTGTATTTTTCGCCGGTGGGTGAAAATTGTTGTGCCAGCACCAAATTTTGGAAAATATGCAAATTGATAAGTAGATAGTATCACCTTGTTTCTTGCGTTATACGGGTTTATGAGGGTCCTGAATCCGATGGAATCAATAAAAACAGCACTGGACATCGCAAACTTGTACTTTTTGGTGATGGGTACGAAATTTGGTGCTAGCACCAAAATTTGCCAAATTACGCCGAAAAATACAAGTAGCAATGATCTGGCATATTAGAAATGTATTCCATTAGAATCAGCGCCCTCGAAAACCTGAAAATGTGAATTTATAGCATCGTATAAGTGAATTAAAAATTTTGTGTTCTAACTGAAAAGTGCTGGTTACTTGTTTTTTTTTCATTTTTTTCCTACGCAGAGAGGACTAAACAGCCATTTATAGTAATCATATCATTTTTTAATATTTTCCAATGTATTTTGCACCCCAGAAAACCTGTATTGAAAAATAATTAGCCGAAAATGTAACTTTCAAATTTGGTGAAAATTGTGCACTACTTGTAATTTTGGTGCTGCAATATAACCACCCCAGTACATTTTTTCGAAAATTTGTTTTTTCGGTTGGATCCAGACAAGTGATACCTACGTACAAACAAAAAATCAGACGTTTTCGTAAATATTTGTAGATTTTAGAGTGGGGGGTCAATATGACCCCTCCCCGGTATTTGTACAACATTTTATAGCCCGGTACTAATAGGGTTAAAACGTACGATACAAAATGTTCAACAATGACCTCTTTTTAGGAGGGCAATTCAAGTGACCTGTTAGGCCGTATAAATATAGTAGGCCATGGCCTGGAAATAATGGGATGAACATCGACTATATAAACACTGGGAGAATAAAACAGCCAATAGGATGTAAGAATACTGGTGCCGGTAGTTACCAATGATAGTTCAGCACTACCATAACTGCTGTTAGGCAACATATAAACAAGGTTCACGGTGGTATACAATATGAGTTAGGCATAAATATCATACACACAGAAATTGAATGATAAAAATATACGATTTTGATATACAGTTAGCGTGTGCAGCAAAACCGTTCCCTAAAATTACGTACAAGTTCGACAATCGTTCTATGAATAACACAATGTTGAGTTTTTTTTTGAAAATTTACGTGGAAAGTATACAATCTTTCAACGGTTAAAGACAATGTCAATATTGTATATTTACTACGTACGATTAAATACGATAAACAATCTAACTAAATAATTAAACAAAATTAATTAAGGTAGATCAACTTCCTCATATAAAACAATAAAGTTCGTTGAGTCACTTCCGATAGGACTAAATAAGTATTAAACAACCTTTCAAACAATATTAGAGTTTGGTATATTTACAAATATGGTAGGTAGGTAAATTAATCAACGTAAGTTGGTAAATATTGAGTCATATTATCCTTCAAATATAAAATACATAAATTCGACTAATATATCGAATTTCACTCTTCTAATAAGAAATACATATTGTTTAATATTTACAAATATGATAGTTTTATAATGTACTTAATGGTTGAAGAACGAGTACAGTGATTTTATAAAGATTGACAGGCTAACTGATAGTAATCGTATATCATCGCTTTCGCTTGGGCATACTTCGCATAAAGAGTCGTTTCCTCTTCCTCGCAGGTGTTTGGGGCGCGGGTAACGCCACGTCATCACTTGAAAGCGTCTTGTTGGGACCCGGGTGGATATCTACCGCGTCTGGTGTCAGTGAAGTCGGACGGTCGGTGTATGTCCTGGTGGAGGTACTCGACGGGTCTCATTGCGCCCGAGTTGACAGCCGGTTGACGGGTCTCTAATCCTGGAGGAGCAGCCAAGCGCTTCTGCACAGCAGCTTGCACTGGTCCGGAGGGGACAGTTTGGATAACAACATCAAACAGGGGTGAGCACGACAGGGCCGGCTACTGAGGTCGCTTCTAGGTGGATTGGTTCCTCCGCTTGGTCGGGAGCGTCAATTTGTCAGTCTGTCTATCAGTCTGTATTTGTCCAACCAAGAAACCAGGTTTGATAATGGGTTTCTCAATCACCGATTGATGGAGATTGGAAATACATACGTCTCGGAATATAGCAAATTCTAGCTCATCCACTGCGGAGCGACGTAGCTCTCGCTGAGACAGTGATTTCACACGGAACTGACTGTCAATGTTGGCAAAAGGTGGTTAAGAAACGCCAAAAGCATTTGAATTTCAGGAATTTACCAAGTTCATCGAGTTTGGCGAGTTGGGTTCCCAACAGCAACGGGTGCGCTCTCAGCGTGCGGCTACAGACATCCGCAAGCCATCTTGATAACGCTTGGTTCTCGAATATGAGGTACATTGCTAGCGAGGGGTGCAAGGGGAGGCTCATAAAGCTATATACAGCACCAGGGGTGGTGAGTGGTCCTTTAAAGTAATAAGGCGAATATGAATCCCCATAAACTTTGGAATACGTCTCGCGATCGGTTTCCTTAAAGTTCCAACCATACTTTTGAAACGCAATGTGGCCAGAGGACGTATGGTCAACTTTGCTATACGTATCGTTAGTGTTGCGTCGATACATAACCCAGAAGAAGCCGCGGGATTGCGCCCAAGGAAGGATTACTTGGGTGTCAACAAAGGGATATGGTATGTCATGGACAACAGGGAAATCGTTTGTTAAATACCGATATATGGCTGAACCGAGTTTATAAATGGGTTCGTCTAAGAGAATGTCCAATACGGGTTGTGGTAATAAAGCAGCGTATATTCCCATGGCCAGGTGTCGATTTGTGTCATTGACGTAAGCCTCCTCTTTAACAAACTGTTGATGTCTCGCACGGCGTTGATAGGCGGTCAAGGCTGGGAAAACGCTGTTCATACCGCGACAAGTACAGGTAAAAACGTGTGTGGCTCCAGTGAGGCCGTGGATATGAATCAACCGAGTTGAACCGAGCTCATGATCTGGCACTAATCCTTCATTGTCATAAATCATAACACCATAGCTATAAATAGCATTGACTGTATGTAACCATTCGGGATTAGCCACTTCGGTGGTCAGTTCTACTGGTGTCCATGAAGTATCCAATGAACCGGGTTCTCCATGCGCTATTCTTATAAATTCATAACTAGGCGTGTCACGTATATTTGTGTTTGTTCGACATATCTCAAATCATCTTCAAGGTAGGCTACATCCAAGTTCCAGTGGCTGAGGCGACGGTTATCGATAAATGTTTTTTATACTCCGGTTATATTCCTCTGAGAGTCGTTATCGCTGTGTATCGAGATTATGTATTGAGTCGTCATTAGAAATATCCATAATTGTTATCAATTAATAGAAAAATCCACAATTGTTATGTATAAATATATTAATGATTCAACAAAGAGTCGATATAATTGTTATGATAACTTGAGTTTGTATAGGGCCGGCGATGCTGAGCCGCCCTCCATCCCCAGCCCGACACAGACCAAACTTTCACTTGCTGCCTTATCTCTGCAGGCGTTAAATTTGGGGCCAACTATCTTCGGGGCCTTCCAAAAACGCAGGTCCTTGCAACCAACACTTAGTATCTATTAGTTCCTAAGGGGTGGCGCCGTGAGAAGCAATGTCGGCTGGATTTAACAATCCAGGGCTGTGTCTCCATTGTTTGACGTCGTGTCCTTTAGGATCCGCGCTACACGGTTTGTCACATACACACTAAATTGGCATGTCATGTTGGTCAGATATTCTAAAACTAATGCAGTGTCTGTCCAGTAATCTGTCCTTACTTCCGTATAGTCTGTCTGTGCCAACACGTTCTTGGCAATGATGGTAGCGTATATGGCTGCCTTAAGTTCGGCTCTGGGTATAGTCAAAGTGTCTTTGGTTTTAGCTATTGGTCTTATAAGGGCCTTCGAGGCAACTAAAGCTACTGCGATACCGTCTGGAGTTTCGCATCTAAAGTAAGCTACAATCCCGATGCCTTTGTCTTTCGCGTCACTGAATACATGAAGTTTGTAAGTCTGCAGGGAGTCTACATTTGGGAAATATGCTCTGGTAAGGGAAAACTTCTCCAAGTCAGGTAAGGACCATTCCCATCACCACCAGTCTTCTAATAGTGTCCGTGTCAAGGGGTCGTCCCAACTGTCATTCTCCTTCCACATTCGCTGAACGAGATCTCAGCTAGTGAAATAACTGGACTGATAAATCTGAGAGGGTCGAAATAAGTGCTAAGTATGCTGAGGCAAATGCGATTGGTTCGAGTTTCGCCCTTTCTTAACTTGACTTTGAATACCATAGTATCGCTTTCTGTTAGCCAACAAAGTCCTAACGTCTTAGTCTCTGGCTGGTCGTCCTTGTTTAAGTCTAGTTCGGTATCACCATGCTCTGCAGGGGGTATAGCCTTTAGAAACTCACAGGAATTGCTAGTGAATTTCGTCAGGCGAAATCCTCCAAGTTTCAGGCAGTTTACTGTCCCTTGAGCAATGTTTATGGCTTCCTTGACTGTCGGGGCTGATTTCAAGATATCTTCCATATAAATATCCCTTTTGATATTATCTATGACGGATGGTGGAAACTCATCCCGATGGTCGTCAGCTGTTCGATGTAGCACTGAACATGAGTTCAATGGGCTGGAAATGATACCGAATGCTTGAATGGTCATACGATACTCTACTGGGTCAGAATTTAAGTATCCTTCTGTCCACCACAAGAAACGCATGCTGTCCCGGTCAATATCTAATGCTTTCACTTGCAGGAACATACCCTCTATGTCTGAAGCGAAGGCGACGGCATATTGTCGCATGCGCATTAATATTCCGGGTAGAGACTGCAACAAGTTGGGTCCAGGTAGTAGTTCAGTTAAGGGATTGTCCTTGGTACTTAGCCGAACCGTCGAACACTACCTTAATACGTCCTGGTTTGTGTTCCCTTTCGACGTAATGGTGAGTAAGGTAGTATGTCTGGTCAGTCTTGGGGGTGTCTGGTGGGACCAGTCCCGCATATCCCCTGCTTATGAACTTGGTCATTTGCTCCTTATATAACCCATGAGCTGTCGGGTTGGCGGTGAGATGCCTTTCCAGTTGTAAAATGCGTTTATGCGCAAGCGTCTCGTTATTAAATAGCTTTGTATTTGCCTTGTTCCGGTAAAAACCTAGTTGTGGTTCCATGAATCTGTTTTGCTCGCTCTTCTTCCAATGACAATGCCTTGTCGTTGGAGTTTTGCTTAAGTATTTCCTGCTGCATCCAGGTGACAATATGCTCTTCTAGTTTTAAGAGACTCCTGGCTTCCTCGAACTCGTTCAGCTCTTGCTGTAGGTCGGGAGGTGGTGCAGTAAATTACACAACTCCAACTGGGTGCTGAGCAATTCTTGGTCAGTCATTGGGAACACAATATCAGGTTCACTGTACCTAGTAAGGAAACAGTCTTGGTCTGAGGATAGGAGTGTGTCACTATCACTGTCGGTTTGGACAGGGGTATCAATATGTTCTCTTCAGTCTCTATGATCTCATTACAGAGGTGGGTTTCTAAATTGCATGTGTCGGTGTCTGTATTTGTCGGTCCTTTCCGTTCTAATAAAGTTTTCTGGGAAGGCCCAATACAGAACCATCCCACTCTCGTCCTACAGGCGTAAGCTGACATTGGTTCTGGATGTCTGGGTCGTTTCTCCAGAATTTCTAAGGCCTCGGGACATTTTGACCTATCAACATCTGTATGCCTGGGTAGTCTGGGGTGAAACGGGGAATGTTATGATTGCGTACAAGGGCGTCATCATCCCAGTCGTAGGCCTTGGGCTGACTTTTGGCAAAATTCCGGATGACGACCATCTTGATGTTAGAGACCCTGTCCCAGCCACTGGTATCTTGCGGGGTGGACAGGGATGCCTTGTAGTACTTTGTCTCAATGGTAGATTGCCAACGTTTCATTATCCCAGATAATGTTATTTTCATGTCATGGCCCTGTTCCCTGGCGAACAAGGATTCTGCCAACTCTGCATCTCCGAGCCAACAACCTGTTGGTCGACTTGAGAGGCTGCCGTCTGGTCGATGCCGAAACTTGGATCTCGATCCCATGTGGACAGACCCGGGGCCACGCCCTCCACCTTAGTTCTATAGCTGCCTCCAATGACGAGTTCGCCCAGATACTTGCCGAATATCCTGACATTACAGTACCACGGTTTTCTGACCCGACCGCGAAACACGGCGTGGAGCACTACATCCCCACGCAGGGACCTCCCGTGCACGCCCACGCCCGTCGCCTACCTCCAGATAAACTGGAAATCGCGAGGGAGGAGTTCCGCAAAATGGAAGAGATGGGGATCATCCGCCGGTCCAACAGTCCCTGGGCGTCGCCCCTCCACATGGCCCCCAAACCCTCGGGCGGTTGGCGGTCGTGTGGCGACTACCAACGACTTAACGACGCCACAACTCCGGACCGATACCCCATCCCCCACATCCAGGACTTCTCATCCCGACTGGCAGGTGCGAAGATCTTCTCGAAGATCGATCTGGTGCGCAGCTACCACCAGATCCCTGTCACAGAAGCCGACATCGCCAAGACTGCGGTCATCACCCCGTTCGGACTGTTCGAGTTCCTTCGGATGCCGTTCGGGCTGAAGAACGCAGCCCAGGCCTTCCAGAGACTGATGGACACGGTGTGCCAGGGACTCAACTTCATATTTGTTTACCTCGATGACATTCTCGTTGCAAGTCGGTCCAAGTCGGAGCACCGTGAACACCTCCATCAGCTCTTCATGCGCCTTCAACACCAAGGCCTTGTTATCAACCTGGCAAAATGTCAGTTTGGTCGTGAAACAATCGACTTCCTTGGCCACCATATTTCAACTCACGGTGCCGTTCCGCTCCCCGACAAGGTCGCCGCCATCAGGGAGTTTACACAGCCAACCACGGTGAAAGGCCTACAGGAGTTTGTGGGGATGGTAAACTTTTACTATCAGTTCGTCCCCTCCGCTGCTGACATCATGCGACCCCTATATGCGGCCCTGGCGGGGAAACCCAAAACACTAAACTGGACTCCCAACATGGATCACGCATTCCAGATCGCAAAGGATGCCCTCGCCAATGCGACGATGTTAACTCATCCCAACACCAACGCCCACACAGCACTCACAGTGGACGCATCAGGTACAGCAGTGGGTGCTGTTCTAGAACAACTCATCGGTAACTCATGGCGCCCCCTTGCGTTCTTTAGCCGCCAACTATGTCCCCCGGAAGTCAAATATAGTGCCAGTGACCCATGGTCCAATAGACAGCAGCGTCACCTCTCCTACATCTCGGAGTTTACCACAGATATCCAACACATCGCTGGTAAAGACAACTGTGTGGCAGATGCACTCTCCAGGACTAATACCAACACCATATGCAACTTGCTTCCTGGGCTCGACTACAGGGCCATGGCGGACGCTCAACTTGTCGACACAGAGATGGCCATGTACCGCACGGCTGTTTCTGGCCTTCAGCTGGAGGACGTCTCACTTGGCCCATCAGGTGCCACACTACTATGCGACACCTCCCTCGGCCACCCTCGCCCAGTCGTTCCCAAGGCCTGGCGACGACGTGTATTCAACACCATCCACGGTCTGTCACACCCTGGGGCTCGCGCAACCAAGACAATCATTGCTGATATGTTTGTCTGGCACGGCCTCCGCAAAGAAGTAGGAGACTGGGTTAAGACCTGCATCCCGTGCCAGACCTCCAAGGTGCAACGCAACATACGTGCACCCCTCGGCACCTTCGCAACCCCTCACCGCCGATTCGACCACATACATGTTGATCTCGTTGGTCCTCTACCACCATCACACGGTTTCACCCACCTGCTGACGATTGTGGACCGCTTCACTCGGTGGCCAGAGGCTGTACCCCTCAGCGAAACTTCCACAGAGAGCTGTGCGCGTGCACTCATTTCGACATGGATCGCCCGATTCGGTGTTCCAGCCGATCTCTCATCGGACTGGGGTTCACAATTCACCTCCCACCTCTGGTCGGCCATCAATCAGCTGCTGGGCACCCAACTACACCGCACCACCGCGTATCACCCACAGGCGAATGGACTGGTAGAACGGTTTCACCGTCATCTCAAGTCTGCCCTTCGAGCCTCTCTCGACAACCCTGATTGGGTAGACGCATTACCATGGGTGCTTCTCGGAATCCGGACAGCACCCAAGGACGACTTAGGAACCTCCTCCGCCGAGCTCGTTTATGGTGCTCCGCTCACTGTCCCGGGAGAGTTCCTACCACCGTCTATAGAAACCCAACACACCCCGTCAACAATACTTCCCCAACTTCGTCAAGTGGTTGGGCGTTTTGTTCCGGTTCCCACATCACGCCATGGTTTGACTTCGTCGTCAGTTCCCCCGGGGCCTACAGAACGCCACCTACGTCTTCATCCGACGCGATGCCCACCGGACACCGCTAGAACGGCCCTATGAGGGCCCCTACAGGGTTCTCGAAACTGGAACAAAAACGTTCAAGATTGAGATGGGGGGTCGTACCGAAACAGTTTCGGTCGACCGACTGAAACCAGCACATCTTGACATAACTAAACCTGTCACCCTTGCCCATCCACGGCGCCGTGGTCGACCACCTAACCCTATTCCGGTTCCCATACAACCAGCGGCTCCGAATAAAATTGTCCCATCACAGAGCCCACCCTTAGCGCCCACACAAACTCGGTCAGGACGAACAATCCACCCGCCGGACTATTTGTAAACTATTTCGAGTCTGGGGGGGGTCATGTGGCGGAGTCACAATTACTGGACAATACTCTAAATAGTAGGACCTATCTCACCTCCCCATATAGCTGAGATTAGGACTACAGCTGTTAGTACATAGGAGATTGGTATGTTGCTTAGCAACATAACAACAACACCAGGATAATCAGCTTATCTGACAGCGCTGACCGTATTAATATAACAACTTACTGAGAATCAAATTAATATGTTTTAACGATATTGTAAGTTGCTACAATGGATGGATAAAAAATTAAATTGGAAGACACACATTTCTTATATCTTAGCCAAAATTAGTAAGTCATCAGGTATTTTTTATAAATTGAGACACATATTTCCCCTTCAGATTCTACGCACATTATACTTTTTCATCCTTATATTACATACGCCATATCAGCTTGGGGTTCCACACATACAACAACTGTTCGTCCACTTAGAACTAAAGTAAACAAAACATTGCGGTGCATCACATTCGGCCACTCTCGGGATTCTTATATTCCTATCTACCGTATTCTACATATTCTCCCTCTCCAAACTCTCTATAACTTTTACTTAGGCCAACTATTATTTAACATTTCATCTAATAACTACTTAACATCAGCTTTCTCATATGTTTAATAAATCGTCTGAGATTCATCATTGTAACACCAGATCATCTGCTCAAGGCAAAATAAATTAAATATAAAATAAAATAAAATAAATAAATAAAAAATAAAATTAAATATAGCCCACAATTCAATCTCAGTCCGAGTCCCTCTATTTTGGAACAGTCTCCCCTGTGACGGTACAGCTATAAAATCCAGAAATATCTTTAAACAACGCCTAAAGTCCTACCTCATTGATAATATGACATGACGACATTTTTAACGTTTTCACCCAAGTAGGCCCCTATGCTATTTATTCAAAATTGTATGTTTTGTGTGTGCATGAATAACTTATTATATTGTGAATATATTGTGAAATATAACCCATTGTATGTAATTTAAATAAATATAAATAATAAAATCTAATTCTTCAAATGTCGGCGCTAGATTAGATCCGAATCAACATGGCAACTTTGGCCACAAAATTAAATAACTTAAGAAAAATAAATAAATACAACTATAGAGACAACCCAAGTACCCAAGTTTGGACAAAGAAACGTGCCACGTGTGCCCTGTATTCTCGCTCCAAGGGGCCTCACAGATGGAAGAAGAAGCACCTGGTCCATCCTTCAGCACCTATATCGATATCCTTATTCGAGGAGGTCTGCAGATCCCATCACCTGAGATTACCGAGGCTGTTGGGGATTGTATTGCTCAGGTAAGTTACGTTGAAGGTATTCTTCAAAGATCCGGGATTCATATTCGAGCAGCAGCCCTGTCCATGTTAAAGACCTACGGTATTTCATATTCAGTATTTTTTTTGCGAGCTCCACAAGAAGAAGGCTGATACTGTGTATCTTACTTTGGCCAATATCTTCTTCAATAATGCACGCGTGAGATAACTGATGAAAGACGAGTTCAGAGTGTTGCTGCGTTCAAAGAGCGACAACGTAAGAAGACTGAGAATAAGTAAACTCAAACTGACCTGACACACAATGACATTTTTTATTATTTTATTTATTCATAATTTGTCCTTATAACTATTATATCTTCATAACTTTTCCGAAAGTTCACATGATCTAGAATATTAATTAATTAATTTTCAAAGATTTTCAAATTAATTAATTATGCACCCACCCAATTTCAATTTCATAAAACATAAAAACTGACATCGGAAATGAAATCACCGCACTCAAATACCCCCATAACGAAAATTGTCGTCAGCTAGTAAACTTCCTTATATTTTTACAGACAGACCGACAGTCGGACAGACATACAAACAGTCTTAAATCCATCAAACATGAAAACTGACATCAGAAATGAAATCAGCGAGCCCCATAATTTTAATCCGCTCAACCTCTCAAGAGTTGAGAATCATTGAATATTTGACAGACAATATTAAGACTGACAGAAGGACAGACAGATAAAACATATCATTCTAACAAAAGTTTTATGATCAATTCAAAGAAAAAAACTAAATTAACATATTTGAAAAATTCTCTTTTCTTAACGTCTTTTTTTCTCAATTTTATATTGGGAATTGATTTCGTAAATCAAATCAAAAATGAAACAGAAAAATAGACACTTTTGAACAAAAAGGGTCAAACCAAGCATTGCATGCTTCCTAACAATGTATAGCCGATGATAAACCCACTGTATTACAATAATATCTCATTTGGTACATGTTTTGGGCATTATCTACACTGTGTCTTGCCTATGTGCTGTTTAAAACGTACGATACAAAATGTTCAACAATGACCTCTTTTTAGGAGGGCAATTCAAGTGACCTGTTAGGCCATATAAATATAGTAGGCCATGGCCTGGAAATAATGGGATGAACATCGACTATATAAACACTGGGAGAATAAATCGCGGATCCAATAGGATGTAAGAATACTGGTGCCGGTAGATACCAATGATAGTTCAGCACTACCATAACTGCTGTTAGGCAACATATAAACAAGGTTCACGGTGGTATACAATATGAGTTAGGCATAAATATGATACACACAGAAATTGAATGATTCTCTGATAAAAATATACGATTTTATATACAGTTAGCTTGTGCAGCAAAACCGTTCCCTAAAATTACGTACAAGTTCGACAATCGTTCTATGAATAACACAATGTTGAGTTTTTTTTTGAAAATTTACGTGGAAAGGGACATACAATCTTTCAACGGTTAAAGACAATGTCAATATTGTATATTTACTACGTACGATTAAATACGATAAACAATCTAACTAAATAATTAAACAAAATTAATTAAGGTAGATCAACTTCCTCATATAAAACAATAAAGTTCATTGAGTCACTTCCGATAGGACTAAATAAGTTTTAAACAACCTTTCAAACAATATTAGAGTTTGATATATTTACAAATATGGTAGGTAGGTAAATTAATCAACGTAAGTTGGTAAATATTGAGTCATATTATCCTTCAAATATAAAATACATAAATTCGACTAATATATCGAATTTCACTCTAATAATAAGAAATACATATTGTTTAATATTTACAAATATGATAGTTTTATAATGTACTTAATGGTTGACGAACGAGTACAGTGATTTTATAAAGATTGACAGGCTAACTGATAGTAATCGTATATCATCGCTTTCGCTTGGGTATACTTCGCATAAAGAGTCGTTTCCTCTTCCTCGCAGGTGTTTGGGGCGCGGGTAACGCCACGTCATCACTTGAAAGCGTCTTGTTGGGACCCGGGTGGATACACTGTAAAAAATGATTCAGTGAACTACCTTACCTTAGTTAATGCCACATAAATTGGCCGTATTCTATATGGTAAATCACCTTAACATAATCACGAATAAATTTCACCGTATGATTAAGTTAAGTTTTCATAAACAACATTAGGTGTTTCGCCATAATTATTTTATGGCCTGTGGCTTTATGACATCTTGTATATTTTCACCAGAAATTGCAAATTTTTGACCATAAATTATTTAAGGGAAATCCTAATTAACCGAAATATGATTAAATTGGAGGCAGATTTGAATTCCGGCGGTCGGTCACATTGTAGACATTTTATTTCAGTACGGTACATTACTGCATTCTCTGTTATTATAACTGTTGCAGTTTGCAGTGCAGCTGTCTGGCTGTACCGGTAGCTACTATGCAGTACAGCAGTAGGCCTAATAGAGAAATATCTTAATCTGTCGTCTGTACAGCTGCACTGCTGTAGGCATACCTACAATAATTATAGAAACTACTGCTGGCGCAGGACAGGAGTAGGCTTCTACTGTTCTACAGTTGTACCGGTCGCGGTCACTGGCTGACCGGTAGCTGCTATTACAGTATTACTAGCTAATGCTGTAATGTCTGATTGTCTGAACCTACAGCGCTACAGCATACAGACAGACAGATGACATATTTATTCAGACAGTGCAGCAATGTAACGGAACGGTCTGACGGTCAGCGGGCTACTGGTCAGTAGGACTACTGCAACCAGCCAGCCAGCAGAGCAGAGAGCAGACCAGGAGTGTGGTAAGGTACCGGAACCGGTCTGCCGGTACCCTGTGCCCTGGGCAATGGGTACCGTAGAACGGAGCTACTTTGATACCCTGGGGTTACTTTGATTTCACTGGGGCTTCTTTGATATTTGACACAAATACTGTACCTTAATGATAAGATAAACAGCACTCCAGTACAGAACCGGCTGACCGGTAGTGGTAGGCCTACAGTCAACAATATAATATCTTTCTTTTCTACCATATATCATTACACCTAAACAACCTTACAGCCTTAATTTAGTATCGGTACTTTCTTGTACTGTTATAGATATAGGCCTATCTGCCTATTCTATGTACAAAATACTGAAATATAATAGAATATAATACAGTAATATAATGCAATTCGCCGAGTTAAAGAACATGGAGAAAGTATATTAGATAAATTTTAATATCAATATATATAATATATAAAAACAAACATTGTCCCACCACCATCTGACGTAGCCTAGGTAACAAGTATAAACAATAACAATAGGCCTATAGGCCTACATAAAAATCAGAAAATACCAGTATATTACTAAAATTAGGCCTAATAGAGTCGTGATGCGCAGTTCAAAACCTGGACATGCAGACAGGTTTTTTTATATTTAGTCGCCTATGGGTACGGCGACGTGTCGGTGTCGGAGTTGGACATCTGTATCGGAGTATCGCAGCGTACCGGTCGATTCCGTGCAGAACGCGCACCCCGCAGACACATTAAACCCGCGCGGAGGAGCGCGAAACTCAATTCACGGCGGATCCAACGAATAAACTCGGAGTACGGTGCCTCACGCTTCTCTGAGAGTAATATCCCGAGTCGCTTCACGAACTGAGACGTGGTTGGCGAGAAGCCACCATACGCCGAGAATATGAGCGGCGTAAATGTCGCCAACTCAATTTCACGAATCCGCTCGTCATAAAGATTACGCTTGCGGGCCTCGTGATGGAGGTGGGCGTCGGCGAGAGGCATTGCAGCATTCGTGGGGGCTAGGGGGTTGAAGATGGAGACATCCAGGAATATCTTCTGATACCTGGAACCCCAGAAACCGCAGACTGACACATCGAGGCGGGCTTGGTCGTCGGTGGAAGTGGAATGTCGGATGAACTGCTCACCGGTGACTGGCTGCAAATAAGGTTCGACCGCGACGTTATGCGCTACTTCAGTTAGTGTAGTGGCGAAGAAATCGCGGACTTCATTGTGGCGAATAGACGGATAGCCGCCTGTGGGACACGACATAGCGTGATTTACTGAAAATCGTGTCCCACAGGCGCACCGGGCCGGAAGAAGTCTCGGTTGCCAACCATAGCGCAGGCATAGAGCGTCGCGGAACTCCTGCTTACCTAGGTGAGTGTTGTGGATCGTCACCGGGAGAGAGTTTAGCCAGGATGAAGCGCCCTTCTCGGATGTCAGCTCCCGTAGGTGTTGTTGGTCCCGATTGAGTCCTAAATGAACCTCCTCGACCTTCTTCTTCAGGTTGGCGGTTTCCCGGATCCTAATAAGGTTAGTAGCCTCTTTTTGCAGTTCCGATCTTTCTTTTACGTTACCCCCCTTATTAAATGGCGCACATAACAATCTAGAATTACTATATTGCTCCTCTAGGTCGGACGGAAGCGGGATCGCTAAACCTCCAAGGCGCACCGGGAGCGAACAGAGTACCCGTTCCGCAGGAGTGATGGCAGGCTGCCCCGCTAACGACGCAAGACACTTCTCGACGGCAGCCTCGAGATCTCCGAACCGATCCGTAGACTGCAGAATAACGCGCGATATGTATCGCCAATGCGCCGACAACCCAATCGCGAGGCCCGCGTATACGCAGTGCGGGTCAATGGCGGCGATTCCTTCGAGACGCTCCACCTGTCGGATAAACTCGGTAACCTTGGCGTCGACGAACTCCTGTCGGAACTCTTCAGTGCCGACGGCGCCGCCGAGAAGTCGGCACCCACGGACCTCGATCGTAAAGCAGGGTTCCGGGAATAGGGACTCTGCTTCTCCAAAAAACTCTGGCTTTACGAGGAGGACACATTTCGTCGGAAAGTACCCGTATAAAGGACCCCGCGCAGCTACTACGTCCCACCATTTCCGGAGCTCAGACAGCGTTCCGACCGCATTAAATGTGTAAGTAAAAAGCTGAAAATACGCTATGGGACACTGTGGAATAGAATTAATAAGCACCACGAGGGATTGGCTGGTCATCCTACAGCAATGACTAATGAAGTGGAAGTGAAAGTTGTACAGGCCATAAATATCTTAGCTCGTTGGAGAAAACCAATTGAAGGGATTGAAGTCTGTATGATGGTCCAAAACATGCTAAATATTGCAGGGAAAGTAGTGAAATAATTTAACTCAGCAAGGACTCAAGCATGACCCGAGACAAACCTTCCAGGACGCGATTGGCTTGAAATGTTCCTTGTTAGACACAAGCTAACCAAACACATCGCAGAAAATGTTACTCCCGCAAGGGCAGAGGTTGGCGAGAAGCAACTTAATGCCTTCTTTAACAATTACGAAGCTGAAGTAACAGATGTGATTCCACCATCTAACATTTTCAATTTTGATGAAACCAATGTGAGCAACCAGCCCAGCAGCCTGGGGACAAAAGGGTTATCTGCAAGCGTGGTTTGAAACGTGTGGAGCGTATTATCTCAAAATCAAAACAGGTGGTCTCTCTTATGTTCAGTGGGTCAGCGGATGGTAATTTATTGCCTCTTATGGTGATATATAAAGCTGGAAGATACGATCCGGAGTGGGGAATAGGGGGGCCATCCGGCACAATTTACGATGCAACAGAATCAGGATGGTTCGAGGTTTCGATGTACTTCGAGGTATTTCTACCAGCTGCCAATAAACTGAATGGGAAAAAATTCTTATTGGTGATAATCTGTCTAGCCACCTCTCTATTAAAGTTGTTCTTAGCTGCGAATCAAATAATATTAGTTATATTCCTCTTGTTCCTAATGCCACTCACATACTACAACCCTTGGATGTGGCCTTTTTCAGACCTCTGAAGACAGCTTGGCGGGCAATACTAACCAAGTGGGGTATTGAATCTGTGAAAAGCTTTGACTACGTTATTTTATTTACTTTAGGCCTTATTTATGCTTTTAATTTCGTTTTCCCAAATGGTTTTTTTTTTTAGTTTATTGCAAGTTTGATAACTGGCCATAAAGTAATAAAAAACTCTCAGGCTGGGCGAATTAGGAACAATGTTTTTCAATATTAGTCATGAAATAACAATGTTTTGCAATATTTGTTAACTAACACGTTATTTGTCATGTCATTGTTTACTATGTTATTTGTCAATTTGTGTAACAATGAATTGCAATATTAGTTTATTTAGTTTTAAAAAAGTTTTCCATATTTCATCTAGAGCAGATTTATATCAAGATTCCAAATTTGAAAACGGTTTAGCAAGATCTGTCATACTTCTCGAAATGGTTCTCTATCCGATGGACTGTCGGTCTGCCCGTCAATAAAAAGAATACTATCTGTCTAAAAAAAATTCCTATGTGGGTTTTCTTGGTCGGTAACTTCATTTCTGATGTCAGTATTCAAATTTGGCCTTGTCGTTTCTTTTTGTATGTCTGTCCGTCAAAATATAACAGACAGCCAAACAGACAATTTGGAAATCATCAAACGATAAAACTGACAATAGAAATGAATTCTGCGAACAGGAAAACCCCTATAACTAAACTTTTACCTCGATGGTGTAACCTTCATATTCGACGGATAGATTGTCGGATAGTCCGAAAGACCGACAGAGAGACATACAGAAAAACTAGATTTCACTAAAAGTGAAAACTGACCTCGAAATGAAATCAGTGACCAGGAATACCCCCATAGCAAAAATCATAGCATGTACATGGTGAATCACCAGATATAAACGTATTTTAGCCATAACATGTTCCATGGTGAACTAAAGACAGCAGGGTCAATTTCACCATAATTATTTTATGGCGAACCAGGAAATCCACAGATTTTCGCCATAACTTTATTATAGAGGTTTACCGCCTATAGAGCAGAGCCTAGCAGAGCAGCTCCTATTTTGCCGTAAATATTTTATGGTGAATCACAAGAAATAAACCAGCTTTTGCCATATATTATTTATGGCCTTTGCATTAATTTGTTTAATACCTTTTACCATAAATGAGGTGCAGCAGGGCTATACGCGACCTTTTTATGGTGAAAAGGCTATTTATTTTTTACAGTGTAGTTATCATTATTAATAGTTAAAGTTAATTATATTAATTATAATTAATATTATTAATTAAGTACGGTAATGATTCTTATTAATATAGGCCTATTACATTTAAAATATGTATGAAATTTAAGAATTTTATTAATTTTACTATTTATTAAAGAGTATGGGAAGGTGGATGGGAATGTGGGAAATTATAAACACTTATTACCTTCCAATTGAAGGAAAAGAGCAGGTTACAGCGGCTGTAATTTCTAACCAAAACAATAAACGACGTTGTTACCTACAAATTGAGGGAAAGGAGCAGGTTACCGAGACAGGGTTTTCTAACCAAAACAATAAACGATTTTGTTACCTACCAATTGAGGGAAAGGAGAATATGTTACCGCGGCGGCTTGTTTACACTACACAGTTACATCCGTCACCTTCTTACTAACCGTCCTACTGACTGATCAATAGATCATCCCCCTCAAAAAATAAAGGACATCGCGCACGCACATAAAACACTTAGTAAAGATAAATTTCATAAAAAATATCGACCAATAAAAAATCGACCGAAAAATGAAATCCTGGTATTCTTCACATGGGCGAAGAATACCAGACTTTCTGCCGTTTTATTTCACTTTGCAGTTACCCCTATGTGAAGAATACCAGGTTTTCACCAAAAACACAGGTTACAGAAGGGCTGAATATAACCAAAACAATAAACGAATTAGTATATGTGCAGGTTATAAGACATAAATAAGCTCTATACAGCCATTCCAGCGTAACGGTCGTGACATTCCGCATGGCTTTCCGGTATTAATGAGTATTCTAAGGAGACATGGAAGAATGATATTGAAAATATATTACTATGATATGATCCTAAGATATGGACCTTTAATAAAATCGAAACCGCACTGGAATACATTACGTTTTATTGATTGTATTCCAGTTTAAAGTTGGCGTAACGGTCGTGACTGAAATGGACAAGCTTTTTTTTTTAGAGACTCCTACACATTATAAATTTCTATCGAATTTACTGTACTTATTTAGCGTTACTTATGTCAGACTAACATGTTAATAGATAGAGTTTAAAATGAAATTAACAGTATGGCAATATAGTATCATTAGAGAATGTGGCAATCAATTAACCAGCGTAACGGTCGTGACATAGTTTCGTAACGGTTGTGACATTATCGATTTTCACATAAATCTGAATTTCAAAAAATGGTAAGGTATTAGAGTTAGGTATTGATATCGATATCAGGCAGGTTTTCTTGTACGCTGATTTTAATGGAAGGCTTTTTACATTCCGTAATTGAAAACATCTACCATTTTTGGTGCTAAAATGAAAAGTGCAAGTAACAAGTATTTTTCAAATTAGTGAAAACAACTAGAATTGTAGGAATGGTATTTATTTCAATTACATATAGGTTTTCTGGTACGCCGATTTCAATGGTAGGCTTTTTAAATTCAGCAGTTGAATGCACCTACCATTTTTTGTGCTAAAATGAAAAGTGCAAGTAACCAGCATTTTTCAAATTAGTGAAAATAATAAGAATTGTAGGAATGGTATTTATTTCAATTACATATAGGTTTTCTGGTACGCCGATTTCAATGGTAGGCTTTTTAAATTCAGCAGTTGAATGCACCTACTGACAGACTGACCTAGGTACAATTTTTGGTGCTAAAATGAAAAGTGCCAGTAACCAGCATTTTTAAAATTCGTTGAAACAAGTAGAATTGTAGGAATGGTGTTTATTTCAATTACATACAGGTTTTCTGGTGCGCTGATTTCAATGGAAGGCTTTTTAAATTCCGCAGTTGAACACACCTACCATTTTTTGTGCTAAAATGAAAAGTGCAAGTAACCAGCATTTTTCAAATTAGTGAAAATAATAAGAATTGTAGGAATGGTATTTATTTCAATTACATACAGGTTTTCTGGTACGCCGATTTCAATGGAAGGCTTTTTAAATTCCGCAGTTGAACACAACTACTGACCTACCATTTTTGGTGCTAAAATGAAAAGTGCAAGTAACCAGCATTTTTCAAATTAGTGAAAATAATAAGAATTGTAGGAATGGTGCTTATTTCAAATACATTCAGGTTTTCTGGTACGCCGATTTCAATGGAAGGCTTTTTAAATTCCGCAGTTGAACACAACTGCTGACCTACCATTTTTGGTGCTAAAATGAAAAGTGCAAGTAACCAGCATTTTTCAATTTAGTGAAAACAACTAGACTTGTAGGAGTGGTGTATATTTCAATTACATACAGGTTTTCTGGTACGCCGATTTCAATGGAAGGCTTTTTAAATTCCGCAGTTGAACACAACTGCTGACCTACCATTTTTTGTGCTAAAATGAAAAGTGCAAGTAACCAGCATTTTTCAAATTAGTGAAAATAATAAGAATTGTAGGAATGGTATTTATTTCAATTACATACAGGTTTTCTGGTACGCCGATTTCAATGGAAGGCTTTTTAAATTCCGCAGTTGAACACAACTACTGACCTACCATTTTTGGTGCTAAAATGAAAAGTGCAAGTAACCAGCATTTTTCAATTTAGTGAAAACAACTAGACTTGTAGGAGTGGTGTATATTTCAATTACATACAGGTTTTCTGGTGCGCTGATTTCAATGGAAGGCTTTTTAAATTCCGCAGTTGAATACACCTACCATGTTCGGTGCTAAAATGAAAAGTGCAAGAGTAAATAAACATAATTATTCAAATTTTGCAGATTATATGTAAGCAGCCATACGTTCTACTGTTCTATGTAGTATTGTAAGCTGATATTTTGGTTATTATGTGTACTACCTGATTACAGCAGTACAGTACAATTATAATTACATCCCACTGCAGCAGTGGTATCATACATGATATAAATTAATTTATACTGTATAATAATGATTCCTAAGGTTTGTGTCACAACCGTTACGGTCATAAGTGCTGTTATGGTGACTTACTGCAAGGTGACACATTAGCACCATTACTATTTGTAATTGTGCTGGATTACGCAATGAGGACGGCCACAAAGGGTGAAGATCTGTGATTCTCACTTGAAGAACACATAAGTAGTAGATATCCTACAACTACAGTCACAGACACCGACTTTTCGGATGACATCGCCCTGCACTCTAATACGCTAGCAGATGCACAGCTTCTACTAAATAAAGTGGAGAGGGCTGCCAAGGAGGTTGGATTGCATATAAATACAAGACTACTAAGGCCAGCCCTAAACATCAGCTGGAGACAACACATGACAAACGCCGAGCTTTATGGTACAATGCCACCTATATCAACCACCCTCCGTGAACGCAGATTAAGATTCAGTGGGCACTGCTGGCGAAGTAAAGACGAGGTCATACCAGATCTACTTCTCTGGCAACCAACTCATGGAAAGCATAGTCGTGGACGACCGGCCATAACATATATAGATCAACTTGAAAGGGATACTGAACTTGGGAGAAACGAAATTGCGACAACTATGGAGAATCGGGAAGCCTGGAAGGATCTCATTTCCACTGTCCGAGTTCGCTCGACCTAGTGGTATACAGACGTTTCGGCCTAGGACGTTTCGGTCCAGGACGTTTTGGCCCGGACATTTCGGCCCGGACGATTCGGCCCGGACGTTTCGGCCCATGACTAACTGAATGAAAAGGCCATACGCATATATTTCATCTAAATTTTAATTTAATACGCATATATTTTATCTGAATTTAAATTTAATACGCATATATTTTATCTCATTCCATATGACATCCAGTCTGTCTCATAATTATTAGCAATGCTCCTTTAATGGAATATTTCTAATCTATTATATGTTTAAGACCAAAATTAAAATACAGTAATAATTTTAATTCGGTGTATTTAATGTACTTTATTTATTGACTCATATTTTAAAATACGTATGTTTTTTTTTATGGGGGAAACCCCATCATCATAATACTTAGTAATACTTAAGTAATACATAATACTAAGTTACTAAGTTAATGGTGTATATTTATATTAATAAATAATAATAATAATAATATTACATTAGTTATTATTTATAAATATAATGTAGAACTTCGATCTTGACGACTTTCATACAGGTGTCGGAGCAGTTCCTACTGACAACTCCTCTTGTAACGAACGTTAAAAACTACAAAATAAATATATTGAATAACTTATTAATTAATAGCTTATTTAAGGGAGTAAAGTGAGTCTTTGGGCCAAAACGTCCGACAAGCAAATCTTGTATTTCATTCATTGGGCCGAAACGTCCTAGGCCAAAACGTCTTAGACCGAAACGTCTGTTACCCCGACCTAGTAGTAGTAGTAATTAATCAACAATCAATTATAAGTACTGTAGGGTGTACGTACATGTGAAGAAGGCCTATACCAGACGTTCTGTTGTTATATTTCACTTTGCAGTTATCCCCAGAATAGAATAGGCCTACCAGGTTTTCACGTTAGTGCTGAACGATATGGAAGGGAAGGGCTGAATGAATGTTAACGATACACAGGCGCGGATCCAGAATAGGGTCACGTGGTGCCGCGCACCATAGATTTTTTGACAAAGAAAATAAAAAGAGTAAAATTTAAAAAATACATTTTTTTAGATTTAATATTGATAGTTCTTACGATAAAACATACAAGGACCGTCATAACTCGATAACCCCAAGCGGAATCCACATTCACAACTTCCATCTCTATACCATCATACCCAAGATATTATTGCTGTAAACCTTCCTAAGGACGCACTCCATGTAGGCGGGAGGGGGAGTATATCACCTTGGTGTAATACTGTATGTAGATCAGCAGTATGGAGTTATGGGCTGGCTATACATTGTAGGAACAGTATGATGGCCTTGCTTTACCTGAACTGAAAGACACTACATAAAAACCTATGTAATGTAAAGCATGGGGCTATTTGTAAAATATATTACTGTTTAGGTGGGTCGGGTCTATGCAATATGCAAGCCAAACCAATCATCTTTGTGAACTACTACAGCAGTTACGTACAACTGGGAAGGAATTCTTTGAAGTTTACCGTTTCTTCAATGCCCAAACCTCAATAGGTATACAGACGTTTCGGCCAAGGACGTTTCGGTCCAGGACGTTTCGGCCCGGACATTTCGGCCCGGACAATTCGGCCCGGACGTTTCGGCCCGGACGTTTCGGCCCGGACGTTTCGGCCCATGACTAACTGAATGAAAAGGCCAACTTGTTTGATATAATAATAATTATTCATTAAAATTATAATTATTTCACAATAACATACAAAGACTTAATAAAATATCTTGCATGAAATGGCTATTTAATTTACTTTTATTTCAAAATAAAATAAACATTAGGGAAGTGGAGCTCTGGTTCCATAGACAATTCGCCATCAATTATATTATGCGGCCGAAAAAATGCAAGTCAGAACAAAACTTTTGTTCTCGAGTACCACATTGCTAGTATACAGTACTACGAAAGTGAATCAATCTCACGAACCATGTAGGGCTTAAATCTCGTCTGATCGATATATTTTGGAGATACTTTCAACATTACTCAATTGATAATTCTTCTACAGTAGCTGGACAGTGTATTGCAGCTATGTCTTAATGATCTGTTGAAACAATAACTCTCATCTTCGATGATAGATGATTTCGATTTATACCCATAGATAACGACGTATAATGCTTTTATTAATACATATTTTATTTCACTTCACCACTCTGGTCCTTTTAATGCGCATATATTTCATCTAAATTTAAATTTAATACGCATATATTTCATCTAAATTTAAATTTAATACGCATATATTTCATCTAAATTTAAATTTAATACGCATATATTTTATTTCATTCCATATGACATCCAGTCTGTCTCATAATTATTAGCAATGCTCCTTTAATGGAAAATTTCTAATCTATTATATTTTTAAGACCAAAATTAAAATACAGTAATCATTTTAATTCGGTGTATTTTAATGTACTTTATTTATTGACTCACATTTTAAAATACGTATGTTTTTTTTATGGGGGAAACCCCATCATCATAATACTAAAGTTAATTTGTCAGCATATGTTATCTTTGTTCTAAGTTACAGTATGGTTTAAATTTATACTGTATTAATAAATAATAATAATATTACATTAGTTATTATTTATAAATATAATGTAGAACTTCGATCTTGATGACTTTCAAACAGGTGTCGGAGCAGTTCCTACTGACAACTCCTCTTGTAACGAACGTAACAACTACAAAACAAATATATTGAATAACTTATTAATTAATAGCTTATTTAAGGGAGTAAAGTGAATCTTTATGGGCCAAAACGTCCGACAAGCAAATCTTGTATTTCATTCATTGGACCGAAATGTCCTAGGCCAAAACCTCTTAGACCGAAACGTCTGTTACCCACCTCAATAATACAGCCAGGAACGCAGGAGGCTACGGTTGCAAACCCTCCAGAGATTGGCTAAATCCCCCCCCCCCCCCCTTCTACCATTTTCACAAGCTGAAAATATGAATATATCGTCCCGTCCGCACTACAATAGACTACAACACACACCAATATACAAACAAATAGACATTTCATTTATATATATATATAGGCCCTATAGAGAGGGAGAGAAAGAGAAAGAACCGCGAATTGGACCATTTTTATTATATTAATAACAGATCACAAACTATTTAGAAAGAGTTGGTAGGTTCAGGAACTATTAGGAAAGAGTTGGTAGGTTCAGGAACTATTAGGAAAGAGTTGGTATATTCAGGAACTATTAGGAAAGAGTTGGTAGGTTCAGGAACTATTAGAAAAGAGTTGGTAGGTTCAGGTACTATTAGGAAAGAGTTGTTTGGTTCAGGAACTATTAGGAAAGAGTTGGTAGGTTCAGGAACTATTAGGAAAGAGTTGGTAGGCTCAGGAACTATTAGGAAAGAGTTGGCAGATTCAGGAACTATTAGGCAAGAGTTGGTAGGTTCAGGAACTATTAGGAAAGAGTTGGTAGGTTCAGGAACTATTAGGAAAGAGTTGGTAGGTTCAGGAACTATTAGGAAAGAGTTGGTAGGTTCAGGAACTATTAGGAAAGAGTTGGTAGGTTCAGGTACTATTAGGAAAGAGTTGTTAGGTTCAGGAACTATTAGGAAAGAGTTGGTAGGTTCAGGAACTATTAGGAAAGAGTTGGTATATTCAGGAACTATTAGGAAAGAGTTGGTAGGTTCAGGAACTATTAGGAAAGAGTTGGTAGGTTCAGGTACTATTAGGAAAGAGTTGTTAGGTTCAGGAACTATTAGGAAAGAGTTGGTAGGTTCAGGAACTATTAGGAAAGAGTTGGTAGGCTCAGGAACTATTAGGAAAGAGTTGGCAGATTCAGGAACTATTAGGCAAGAGTTGGTAGGTTCAGGAACTATTAGGAAAGAGTTGGTAGGTTCAGGAACTATTAGGAAAGAGTTGGTAGGTTCAGGAACTATTAGGAAAGAGTTGGTAGGTTCAGGAAATATTAGGAAAGAGTTGGTAGGTTCAGGAACTATTAGGAAAGAGTTGGTAGGTTCAGGAACTATTAGGAAAGAGTTGGTAGGTTCAGGAACTATTAGGAAAGAGTTGGTAGGCTCAGGAACTATTAGGAAAGAGTTGGCAGATTCAGGAACTATTAGGAAAGAGTTGGTAGGTTCAGGAACTATTAGGAAAGAGTTGGTAGGTTCAGGAACTATTAGGAAAGAGTTGGTAGGCTCAGGAACTATTAGGAAAGAGTTGGCAGATTCAGGAACTATTAGGAAAGAGTTGGTAGGTTCAGGAACTATTAGGAAAGAATAGGTATGTATTATGAACGAGCTGGATGGATAATGAACTATTAGGAAAGAGTTGGAATATTCAGGAACTATTGGAAAAGAGTTGGTAGGTTCAGGAAATATTAGGAAAGAGTTGGTAGGTTCAGGAACTATTAGGAAAGAGTTGGTACATTCAGGAAAGAGATGGTAGGTTCGGGAACTATTAGGAAAGAATAGGTATGTATTATGAACGAGCTGGATGGATAATGAACTATTAGGAAAGAGTTGGAAGGTTCCGGAACTATTAGGAAAGAGTTGGAATATTCAGGAACTATTGGAAAAGAGTTGGTACGTTCAGGACTATTAGGAAAGAGTTGGTAGGTTCAGGAAAAAGTTGGTAGGTTCAGGAACTATTAAGAAATATTGGATAGGTATTAGGAACGAGCTGGATGGATAAGGAACTATTAGGAATGAGCGTGTTGGGTGTGGAACTGCCTGGAGCGGTTCCAGGCTGGCTGATTCATCAGCTAATCATCTGCCGATTTCTAGAACGTAAGCGATTTATTGATATGTTTCCATGAGTATAAGGTGTAATACTCGTTGGCTAACAATGCCACCCTAATGGGATATAAATTCAATTGAAGGGGAACTAAGTTCCTAAGTTCGTTCGAGCCGTTTATCCGAGCAGTTATTCATCAACCTGCTAAAAAAATAATAATTTTTCACTAAATATAAACATGAAAATCAATGTAATATTAATTTTCAAAATAAAATATTAATATTCACTGAAATATATTAATAATCACTAAAATATATTAATTTTCGCTTAAATGTATTATCAATAAATAAGGGACAGGAGCAGGTTACAGTGGCATGTTATTCAATAGAACAGGTTATAGCTATATTGTTGTTGATAAAAAAAATATATTTTAGTGATAATTAATATATTTCAGTGGAGGATTATATATGTTTTAGTGAAAATTATATTGTGAGAAAACCATTTAATTTGGTGTAAAAACCATTAGTTTTTAAAATCCGCGAGCGTCAGTTCGGATTGTAATAGAGATGAGAACTGTTAAGCAACATATTATTTTATATATCTTTTTACGTAAATAAAAGATATAATGGCTAAAATATAATTCCATAACTGCATTATTATATAATATATCCTTTCGGTGTTGTTTGCTGATGAGAATATAGTTGAACAATGCACATTAACGGACCCATTTATGGAATTAAATGTTTACACTGAGTTGCTACTATTGTGAGTCTAGACAAAAAATTGTACTAGGTAGATATAGAAATGAAAGTCTATAATTGTAAGTAGACTTCCTTTTAGTTGCATATAGTGTAGTCTTAGTCTATAAGTATGTGTTGTGTTAACATTCGCAGTACTTTACTTTCTATTTCTAAAAATTGAAATGGCGGCGGCTGTGGGGTGTGTGTCTGTGTCTGTCACAGGCTAGTCTATGGCGACGGTGCGGCGGTGGGGTGTGTGTCTGTGTCTGTCGCTATTTTACACTACACTTCGTTTATTTCACCCAGTTTCTCCATTCCTTACATGATTTCAACGCCCAATCAAAGTGCATCTCAATAACCAGGGATCTATATAAAGGGAAGGTCGACGTGTAATACATAGGAATCATAAGGTTGAATTATTAAGAGCAGCAGTAGAACCAGTACTCATATATATATATATATATATATATAATAGTCCTGCTGTATTAAAGCTGGACATTGAGATGCTCTGCTTGTTTAACAAAAATACTTGCCACCACCATGCAATCCACAATTGGCAATCGAATCAGCGTGCATTAAGAATGCTACTGTATGACGGCTTAACAACAAAGTTGCACCGCCACAACTCCCTATCCACCATCGCTTTCGCGAGATTATCCGCATCTTCAAGGCCAGTGCCCTTTAGGAGGCGTCTCATGAAAGTCATGGGTTGTCCGCCATGCTTATTTTCTCCATGGGGCTACCAAAACTCTAGATTGTGCACAGGCTGGTCCTCACGGCGAAAACAATGTCCTGCAAAGCGGAGGCGGCTTTATTCAAGTACCAAACTTGGGGGAACCAATGAGACACCTCCAATGTTATAGTGTCTGGTTGGAGATGTGTGCATTGTACTTGACACAGTGAACAACCCAAGGTAACATTATTGTGAATGTGCCAACCAGAGATATGGTCCTATATGTTCGTCCATGCTGAGGACATTAAATCTCTGGATGGGAGTCCGTCCACCCCTTTACCCCCACCAGGGCAACAAGGGCTCTGTCCCACCCGAAACCGCTGGGCAGCCAGCGCCCAAGACCAAAAGATAAACTTCACAAATTGTGCGCACCATAGAAATTAAATTCCTGAATCCGCCCCTGACGATACAGAAGGACTTTATCTAACCAAAACAATAAATGAATTAGTACCGGTATATGTTCTGATGTTATATGCTATAAGATACTTAATAAGAAGGAATTAAAAAAAATTTGAATAATTTCCATAATAATTAGATCAAAAAGTGAAAACCTTGTAATCTTCACATAGACGGCCATTATGGAAGTATGGCTCGATAGCGCTGTGTGTGGTGATGTCTGGATGTGTGGTAGGCGACCGCGCTGCGGTGCTACATCTGACATCAATGCTGCACCGCCCCCTTTTTGTTGTAATTTCTCTCGCGCCACGATCTATTTGCGTAAAATCGAGCCGCGCCGCAGATCTGCACTCAAACCTGTAAGTATTCCAGTCAGGCCATACAGCCATACACACGGAATTAAATTGAATTGAATAATTCGTTTAATTACCTGTACATAATCAGTCAGTCAGATAATGGAGGAATGTAAATAGGAAAATTGCCGTAATCACAAACACCGATTATATAAAACGTTAAAATTACAGAAATAATACGTTAAAATTACGTTGAATAAAAATACGTTGATCAATTCAAATCCCCACCCCCCCCCCCCCCCCCCCCCTAAAAAAATTATGCATCCTTTATTATTATTATTATTATTACACTCTATTAAAATTAATATTAAAAGGGGGAAACACCACCAAGGCTTATTAAACTAATAGATGGATATAAACTTAAGTAAACAATCATAAGATTTCGGGATTGTACTGTAAATAGGCTAAATATTATAAAAATAGACATTTGTAGATTTCAAAATAAAACAGAAATAAAAAAACGGCTCGTGGTAGACCACATAAAAAATATATAGGCCTAATATACAGTAATGCATAATTTAAAAAATAATTGTTTACAGAAAAGCGGATTGATGACGGTGCTGGTATAATAGTGAAATAAATAGTTAATCTACTGTCAAAATCTATTAAAATTACAATCTCCTTGTTAGCTAAAATTGAAAAATTGCAGTAAAAATATAAATAAAACTTTAAAACGTAGCCTATACCGTATGTCACTTGTTAGACTGAAAGAGCTGCTTTAACAATATTATTTTAATTCAATAAACATACATTACATAATATATACAGTATATACTTATTTTATTAAATATTGCTTATTTTAAGAATACAACTACTAACTTAAATCATTTTATTTTATTGATTTTTAACTATTTTAATATTTTAATGTGTTGTTTGTTTATATTTTAAGATCACTATCCTACAGACTTATTTTAATGTATTTTATGTATTTTAAAAATAATACCCTACATACTTCAATTATATTGTATATCGCATATACTAACATACTTATTTCATTATTTCCTCATTATTTTAATGCAATAAACGACCTCAAGCGTATCAAACTTGTATTTTTCGGTGCTGTGTGCAAATTTTCGTGCTATTTTGAAAATCCATTCAATAGATAAAATTGCTTGTGACAATTTATTTCTTGCGTTTCAGAGGTTTATGGCTGTTCTGAAATCAATGGATTATATAATTATCGAACTAGACGTCTCAAACTTGTATTTTTCTGAAGTGGGTGCAAAATGTGGTGCTAGCACCAAATTTTGAAGACCATCAAATATATAAATTGATTGTGGCACCTTGTTTCTTGCGTTATGCGGGTTTGTGAGGGTTCTGAATTCAATGGAATTAGCAAAAATTTCATAAGAGTTTTCAAACTTGTATTTTTCGCCGGTGGGTGAAAATTGTTGTGCCGGCTCCAAATTTTTGAAAATAAGCAAATTGATCAGTAATAGTGTCATCTTGTTTCTTGCGTTATACGGTTTTATGAGGGTCCTGAATCCGATGGAATCAATAAAAACAGCATTGGACATCGCAAACTTGCACTTATTCGTGATGGGTACGAAATTTGGTGCTAGCACAATATTTGCCAAATTACGCCGAAAAATACAAGTAGCAATTATCTGGCATATTAAAAATGTATTCCATTAGAATCAGCGCCTTAGAAAACCTGAAAATGTAATTTTATAGCATCGCATAAGTGAATTAAAAATTTTGTGTTCTAACTGAAAAGTGCTGGTTACTTGTTTTTTTCGTTTTTTTTCTTACGCAGAGGGGGCTAAACAGCCATTTATAGTAATCATATCATTTTTAAATATTTTGCAATGTATTTTGCGCCCCAGAAAACCTGTATTGAAAAACAATTAGCCGAAAAATGCAACTTTCAAATTTTGTGAAAATTGTGCACTACTTGTAATTTTGGTGCTGCAATATAACTACCCCAGTACATTTTTCGAAAATTGTTTTTTCGATCGGATCCAGACTAGTGATACGGGGGGGGGGGGGGGGGCGGTCAATATGACCCCCCCCCCCCCCCCGACAGTTCTACATAATCGACAGTTCTAAAGAACTGATAACTTTGTACTGATTTACTTGCTAAATATGGTCCCAGATAAAAATATACGGATTATTACAGTAGTAAAAATCCAACGAAAAAATACGGTACGGGTCAACAGGTACGGAACTGCAAATTGCGCTGCGATGTGTTGTACCAGTAGGTACATGTGCTGATGTGCGACCTGCTGATTGCACAGGCTAACTGGGGTGCATGATAGCAAGAATATATGTAAAAGCTTTTGCGTCATTAACCGGTTATTTTCCCTTAAAGTACTCTGTAGTTGGTTTGACAGGCATAAAAGGGTCGTGTCCTTGCTGTACTGGTGTTTTAGAGGACATAAAAGTCATTTCTTATGTATTTGTACTGTATTTGTACTTTAGAGGACATAATCCGAAATCTCGTGACGCGATAAGCTAGATACTCTTGAAAACAGTGTCGCTACCATGACGACGGCTAACAGCTGATATTGCCACGTTGACGTTTCTTTGTTTCTTTGTTCTCTCGTTGTTCGGTTGACCAATCAGAGCGTTTGTTGTCTCTGTGTTGGAGGTGTATACAGAGGCTCAGTAGTTCAGTGTTATGTTTTTGCCCAGAGCCTAAGAACCGGCTTTTGGCACCTCCGTGTTTTCAGTTTTTAGTCTTACACTAGTAGGCTTAATTATAAGGACATATATCCGTTATCATAACATAACATAACATACCATACCTAATCATACTAGCCCATGCTGTGCAACTTAACTTAACATTACTGCTTTGCTGTCGGTTATTCATTATATTTGTTGATGAATTATTATATTTGGAATAACGAGAAATAACCCCGAAACCCAATATTCTTGATATACCGAAGGTAAGAGAGAAAGGTTACATATAACGATTGTGACTTATGTTAAAGTGGTTTGAAGTGAATCTAATGTTATTTGATAGACCCTACATGATTCGGTCCGTGTTCCTTTTATATGTGACTAAAATCAGTGAAGATCGGCAGATCAGTGTGCAGTATTGTGCAGCATTGTGTATGAGTGAGACTGATAACGAAGCATTTCCTAAAGAATGCGCCATATATGTGAATTGTAACTAAGCCATATCGTTGTGAGTAGTTTAAGTCATAACTCTGTTTATATAGATAGAGCGCCACGTCCTAAAGGAACTGTTAATATTCCCCGAAGGTGGATAATATTGTCAGAGATTATATAATACTGTCAGTCGAATAATACATTAGGCTTACATAGCAATAAGATTAAGCCGTCGAACCCAATCTCCCGGGTATATCCAGCGGGTGAATGATCGCGCACCGATTGGTTTCGACTAGTGTAGTGAATCAAATACCTGTCAGAGGCTAAAAGTGATTTATTATCTAGAAGACATCCTAATTTGGCGGGTTAAACTGCCAAAGGTCTGAAAGCGCGAACAATAACGGATATTGCTTCTGGATTGCGGTGTAAGCAATCTAGTCGAAAGTACCGGTCGACCGCTAACCAGTAGGCCTGACTGCCTGATCATCCGGACCGGTACCTACAACAGTACAGGTACAGCAGTATTATTCGATTGTGATCTATTGTATACTGTAGGCTGCCAGGGGAATAGGGATTGATCACCCCTCATTCTTTTGTATAGTTTACTTATTTCTGCCAGTTTTATTTATTTGTAGGCCAGTATTGAGCAGAAGGCGTGTAACCCTGCTCAGATTGTACAGATAATTTGTAGGCTTGACTGTTGGCTAACTGTTGATTAGGTCTGAACGGATTGCAGTGCATGTAGAGTGTATGTCCGATAAAGAACGGTTAGGAAGTAGGGGCAGCCATCGCTGTAAGGTAAACCCCCATCTAAAGAATAAGTCGTACTACTGGGTTAGAACGCATACTACTTAACCATTTTGGAGTCTGCATGTCCTGTGGTTTATTTAGGCTTGATAGTAGTCAGCCAGCGTTTGGTCTGTACTTTGTTTGTGTAGTCTGTACGGGTAGCGTATAATTTTATTTAGATAATTTGTAGGCTGGATAGTTGTCTGGCTGTTGTTGGGTTTGAGGAAATTTCGGTGTGTGCAAAGCATCTGTCCGATAAAGAACGGTTAGGAAGTAGGGGCAGCCATCGCTGTAAGGTAAACCCCCATCTAAAGAATAAGTCGTACTACTGGGTTAGAACGCATACTACCTAACCATTTCGGAGTCTGCATGTCCTGTAGTTTATTTAGGCTTGATAGTAGTCTGTCAGTATTTGGTCTGCATTTTGTTTGAGTGGTTTGTACGCGTAGCGTAATATTTATTATTCAGAGTTTATGCGATTATTCGCAACATTCATTCCCCAAGTTTGTTCCTACAATAATTGTGTTTGTTATACATACCGCTATAGTTAAATTAACCCCGGTACTACACGGGCTGCTTGGCGTAGGTAAAGACTGGTGATTTTGTGCACCGGTCACTCCAGCAGATGCCGTGGTTCTTTTAGCTGTTCAAGTATATTTAACTACTGATTATATGTTGTACAAGTACTCGTACCTAATTTAGGGTTTAGTGTACAGTGCTTTCCGAAAGTAATTAGTGTAGACATTATATTTGTGTTGTAAAGTGGTTGATAGGCACGTTCGATTAGCTCTATTAACTTCTAGGTAGGAACACTCCGTGATACATAACGTAGTACCTATAGCGATACGGCTATAGGTCGTCAGGCGGTGGTATTTTCCTATCTGGACAACGCAGTGTATTTACTACTACGTATTATTTTCAAATACCGCAGTACCCTGTCTGTTGTAATAACCAGATTCTAACCTTTGTTAGGCTGGTTTGTAGACTTCTTGTAAAATTACCCTGAAAAATTCGTATTTTGTGTTTTTTGTAAATTTTTGTGTTTATTTAGAGATTGTAATCTCACCCGAATTGTACGTAATTTGTAGTATTAAGTAACTTAGGTAAATTAGAATTATTTGTTTTAGTGTCCTATAAGTAACACTTCACTGAAAGCGCACCGCTTTGTGTAGTGATTACTCCCCAGAAATAATAACATTTATTTCAAACATTGACAAACCCATTAAAACGGGTATATATATATTATAAATCAAATCTCACGATTTATAAATAGTAGGCCTACCATACAACCATTAGGTCTCAATATCAGTTGGACTACTGCTCAAATAACGGTAATAAAGTAAGTAAAGTAACCAAGTAACCCTAAAATTCAGAAATTCAATTATTTAAAATAATTGACATACCGGTATTTGCAATAGGCTTATTATATTTATTTCAATAAATTTAGGCTGAAATTATACCGGTACTTTGTAATTAATTCTAGTCCAGAATTATACTTATATATACTATAACTGTAAGCTGTATACCGGTATTCCCGATAGGCCTATTATATATTTATATATATTTGTGCTAAAATTATATACCGATATTCTGTGATAAACCTAGTCTGTAATAATACTTATATATATACTATAAGCATACCGGTATTCTAATATATTATATATATATCACGCTACACTGAGTAGCAGTATCGATAATTAATTACTAGGCTAACAGTTAATACTGAATTACTAGACTTGCTTAGACTGTAATATAGCAGTAGGCATCCAACTGTACAAACAAACATGTCTGACACAAGGCAAACTCTGTCAGATAGTCTCCTAGAAACAACAGTCTGTTTATCAGATAGGAGTATAGAGAATCCCAGACCGAGGTCTGAAACCCCTCCTACTGTAAGAAAGACAACCCCTACAGTAGCTGTGTCAGAACCTAGGTTAGTAGAAGCAATTTCGCAATTCGCGAAGTTAGTGAAGCGCCGTAGGTCTATCATCGGTACTCGGGCCCAAGTTAAGCGGGATCAAGAAGCAGCTGCCAAACAGCAGCAACCTCCTAGCCAAGAACCTAGTTCTCAGCGGCCCGAGAGCTCCAGTAGTTCGGATACTGTTGAGCGGACGCCCGAACGCGGAGCGAAGATGGCGGATACGGTTTATGATGAACGGCCAACCTATGAAGAATCAACCGACACCACTTCTTCTCAAGAAGAAAGCGAAGGGACAGCGGAGGGGCCGCGAAAGAGAGATGCCATTGACATCTATCTGTCAGACTATCAACGCTTTGTAGGGGACGAAGAGTTGAGGAGAAGGCTGGAGGGGCTTAGCCCTAATAGTGAAGGAACCAAGCTTATGCTGGACGCAATCGATGCGGAAATGTTAGCGGCGAACCAAGCTAAATTTGATGAACAACTCCGCATCACACGAGTCCAAGAAGAACAAGTAAAGAAAAAATGTATAGAAGACAGAAAGAAAGCAGCAGTAGTAGCTGCAGAAGCAGAAAGAAAAGCGGCAGCGGCAGAGGCAGCGGCAGAGGCAAAAGCGGCCGAAGCTGAAAGAAAAGCGGCAGCGGCAGCGGCAAAGGCAGCGGCAGAGGCAAAAGCGGCCGAAGCTGAAAGAAAAGCGGCAGCGGCAGCGGCAGCGGCAGCGGCAGAAGCAAAAGCGGCCGAAGCTGAAAGAAAGGCGGCAGAAGCAGTGGCAGAAGCAGAACGGAGAGCGACTGAAGAAACCACCCAATTAGAATTGGAAAACATTCAGGAGAATCAAGACTGCATAAATAAACAGTTAACAGCTAGTAATATGCAGATGATGAATCGATCTACTCCCAAAAGACAGGGATATACATCATCTGAGGAAGGCGATACCACCGATACTGAAGGCAAAGGAAATAGATCTCGTCTAAGCAGACGTAGAAGAACATCCCACCGTCAGAAATTGCCTGATTTGCCTCCAGCTGTTAGAAGGCAACTAAATAACACCAACTTAGGCAGTACAGAACCCACAGACCTAATAATTAAAATAGAAAGACTCCCTACTATAGTAGATGAGCCTGAAATAATTAGGCCTGTTCTTGAAATCACCCCTTCGGTGATAGACACACCTGTGCTCCCTGAAGCTACCTCTAAATTCCCTCTGCACAGTACTAAGCTATCTGTGCCCAGTAGAACAGCCCATGAGACAGTTCAGGTCCTGGACCCCGAGCGAAATATTCATGATTTGTCGCCCGTTGTCCCTCGTCCGCCCGCTACAACGTTGGCGACTCCCGCTTCGGCGGTCGAATGGGTGGACGAGAGACGGCGGGGGATGGATCTCCTGCTCGGGCAGATGCAGGAGACTGTTCAGCAATTCAAGGGCACAGTAAGGGAAAGTAGACTAGAGTTGCAAGAAGTGCAGCAAAGTATCGCGCTAGAATGCGATAAATTAGTAAATACACAAAAGGGTATACCACCACCCTCGGTAACAATGTGTCAACCTGTTAGGTCTGAAGTATCTCATGCGCAAGGTGTGGAGCCTACACGCATATATACTGCTAGCGAAGTAGAAACTCCTATAGTGAACCCTATTAAGGGTAATTATAGACCTGTTGATAATGACATTCCCTATAGACCTGATCATAATCCGAGAAATTTATATACCGATAACTCGATATTAAATAACACGATGGCCCAAGAAAGTTTTACGCGTCAAATGGCTAGAACCGAAGCCCGGCAAGCGGTGAAGGTGGGAGAGATCGTCAAGTTCAATGGAGATGAGATGAAATGGTTACCTTTTAATGAATATTACAAAGATAACATACAGAATTCTGTACTATCTAATGGAGAGAAACTTAGATTCCTCATCGAGTGCTTGGAAGGATCTCCCAAGTTAATGGCGTTAAGGTTTATTGGACATCCAGACGGATTAAGACAAGTTTGGGATACACTAAACATCAGGTATGGTAATAGGAATAACATAGCTGGGTATTTGTATGCAAAGTTGGTAGCGCCCCGAAAGTTTATTAGCAGCGGGATTATAGAGTTTTCCGATGAAATTCAGGAGATCTGCAGACAATTAGATTGGCTAGGTAAGTCTCATGAGTATCAGAGTGCTATGGTTATTAGAGCAGTGGCTTCTACTTTACCGAAGGGTGGAGTAGGTACACGCTGGGACAAGAAAGTGTTATACATGATGGAACAACAACAACGAGACCCTACCATGACTGATCTCATGTCATTCTTGGATGGTGAAGTGAAATTACAGCTCATAAAGCAGTCCAGAGAGAAGACATCGGAAAACAAGGTAAGTGAGAAACCCGTCTCCAGAAGAAAGGTAACACCAGTGTGTTATACCGACGACGGCGAAAGCCAAGCTTCCCAAGGGGATGATAGCGGGAAAGACACTGAAAGATCTTATTATGTCAATAAAACACCTAACGAACAGGGAAGTAAATTTAAGTCTCGATCCAATGACAAGAGAGAACAGGTAAGAAAAACTCCTCCTACGTCTCCCAAGAGAACTCAGGTGAGAAAGCCCGAAGAAAGAACGAGAGTGCACGATGTCACCCAAAATAAGGTAAGTAACATCAAACCGAAATGTGCGCTATGTGACGGGACCCACCGTTTGAATATGTGTGATGAATTCCTGAAGAAATCATTAACGGAGAGACGAGAAGTCATGTGGGATAAGCGGTTATGTTATAATTGCCTCAGACAAGGACACCAACGGCGAACCTGTTACTCTGACATAAGGTGTGCAAAGTGTGGTGCGAAACATCATATCTTGTTGCACGCTGAATTCGAGCGAAATAGTCCGAATCAGGTAAGTGATTCCGAGCTACATGTCCAATTCAGTGATGTGAACGACACTGATCAATCTGAGATGGAAGGATTCTATACGGACGAGTTCTCCGACGAAAACGAATCCTGTTACATGATAAATACCGCAGTGTATCGAGCACTCATATATGAAAAAGATACGGACAGCGACCTCACTCGAACTACTTCTGATCGACAACCATATTGGAAAGCGCCATCTCCAATGTAGGGATCCGAGAGTTTCCTGTAGTGCAGGTACGGGTCCACGGACCTCAGAAGAGCTATATAGTGAACGCCCTCCTGGGCTCTGGCAGCACAGGAACATTCATCGATAAAGAACTAGCCGAAGACATCTTTGCTGGACAACCCAAGTTCCGAACCAAGCTAAACATGTCAGGGATCATGCAGGTTTGGAAATCTGCTGTGGCTGCCGACTATTATATAGGTGAGTTGTCCACTCCACAGGATAAACTAGGAGAACATAGTATAAGGTCAGTCAAAATGGTGGCAATAAAGAACTTCGCTACCACCCAAGGGGAACCTTATAATTGGGATGAAGATGATCATGCCCAACAACTTAACATTCCTAGATTCGACACCAATTATCCTGGAGTACAAATATTAATCGGTCAAAACGCGCATGAGGCGCTGGAGACATTGGAGAAACGACCTGCTCAACCGCAACCACTTCAGACCTATGCGGTAAGAACTAGAGTAGGTTGGTACCTTACTGGACCTTCCCGAAGAACGCTCAGAGAAAGACTGCTTCAAGATCGCGTCTGCCAAGTGAGTGAATGGGAAGATGATACTAGTGAGGGAGACAACCCAACTGAGGGAACACCATACTCCTCAGATAATGACGATATTAGCTCCAATGTAGATCAATGGAGATATTGCCCCAAGAAGTTTAATCCAACTGACATCGCTTCCAGAGGAGCAACTCCTCAAGAACTGACAGATACTACAGACCGGTTAGGTGAACCCGACTTCCTGAGTAAGGAGGATGAATGGCCTCCCCATCTTACTCCGACTGAGATTAGACCAGCCAAGGGAGCAGAGAAAGTCAAACCTAAAACCCGGACGGGTGGATCGGAGTTATTTGAACCCGGGATAGATCTGTCGGTATTACATATTGCCAGGGACGACGCCGTGGATCTGGACCTCCCCACCACGAGTGGATCCTTCATGAAGATCAGAGAGAGCGATTGGAGCTCTGGAACATCAGACGTCTCGCAGGGACTCTCACCTCTCCTGCAGGGAGCGACGGACCGCTATAGCTCCTGGAATCGGCTTTGTAAGGCCGTCGTGTACCTAGAGCGATGTTTCTATCGTCACTATTCCAGGACGAAGAGGAAACCTGGAATTGTATTCGGGATGCAGCGACTCAATCACCCAGTCGGTCGTTTGTGTTTACCGGAAGGGAATGGAGGACTCTCCGGAAACTGTGGAAGGCAAGATTCTCTTCCCACGACCACCTCCCTAATCCTTCAAACATCTAGGGACTCCATAACGTAACAACATATGGAGTGGGTGTATATTATTTTATATTATTTTATTATTTTTATATTTATGTATGTATTACTACGTAATTTTATTATAATCGTTTTATTTAATTTAGTAGAATCTTATTTAGCGATTATTTAGTAGAATAGTAACGTAATTACGTATATATTATTTTAGTGCGACGGCAAGAAATAATTATTTTCCTTCTTCCTTACTGTCCGTATTACATTACAAATACGTAACTACAGTAAGATGAAATGTCCGTACTTATTAAAGTACAATAAAGCCACTACTATATTCAAGTATTATTGGTAGGCAGAGTATTAGGAATGCAAAGTTCAGATCCTCGTGTCTCGGCTAAACCAAGCTCTGGGTAGACCTTGGAAACGACTTGCCTCTTCACACTGACATTGCTTCGTGCGATATTGCTCTCATACCGTATATTAAATAATACATATAGTAGCGTGATGTCCCTTTAACAGTAGCGTATAACGCAAAATAAATCTGTTAAACCCTTTGACCATCTGTAATTCTAGTCGATTAAGATATCGCGGCACCCACCGATATACTTGAAAGACAAATTCTAGAATCAGTGGTTATTGTCCCCAGACAAGTTCTGGAATAAATCGGTGCCCATCTCAAATATTAATTATTTAATATTTGCAAATCCAATAAATCAAAATCTGTAAAATTCAGATCCTTCAACAATTCTAGTCAATTAAGATATCGTAGCATTTACCGATATTCTTAAAAGGACAATTTTCATAGAATTAAGGATCTTGTGTCCCCAGACATGTTCTAGACTCAAAATATGTCCATTTAATTATCAAATAATAAAATTTCAGGGAATAAATTTAAATTCATGCCTTTTAATGAGTTTAATAAATTGCCATTTTTATGCAATTTATAACATTCCCAAAATTCCATTAATTAATAGATCAAGGGAGCGGAGATTTGTCTTATTATGAGTATGAGTGTGCGAAAGTCTCCCAAACATGGTCAATAGCCGATAAAATTCATAAAGTCATGTATCAAACAGGACATTGACTATTAAAGAATTACTATTAAATAACATCCCAGATCTGTATGCATGGGAATTACTCTAATTCTACCGCTAGCTTTGCATAATGTCACCATGGCAACAACCACGCTAGAATTAGAATTGAGTTAAAAGAACAATAGAAAGCTTGTCCCATTGAATAGCATAGGGAATAAATAGCGCACTGCTAGTATCCAAGGATACATAATAATACAGTGACATTCTGGAAGGCATTGACTAACGGACAAATGGCCCGAATGTGCGTAGTTGTGACCAGTTGTGTGGTATTTGTGAGTTTATAGGTGAATGTTACTGCTAAAGTGTGTTTACAGTAACTAGTCGCAATCGTGAAAGTAACCTAACTCTCCAAGGAAAACCTGAAGTACATCTAAGCCTTTGGGACGGACAGTGGAGTGACTTGTGCCGGTTGTCGTTGTCGTTGTGCGGCTACGTCGTTGGCGAAAGTACAGCGGCGACGACACATCGGCGCTGAGGATCTCGCACTGTCCGGGGGCTGATTGGGGTAGGCAGCGACGCCCGCTCGCCTAAATATAAACTCATTATAATATGGATAAATTTATATAGCAGATATGATTGAGTTGATAGAAGATGATCTTGGTATCAGGGAGCGATATACTCTACCTTTACAAACGTTTGTTGATAGCTTGATACACGGCGACGCTGGTCCAACTGCTGCGGAGGACGATGATCGTTATATCGAACCGCCAATGTCCCAAGAACAGCTCACGCGTGAGTTGGACTATAAGAAATTCACCGCTCGCTATACGCATCGTAATGGTACGTATGTGGACTTCTTAACTACTGGTCATCCTATCGATTTACACGATACGGACAATGTCGACACCAAAAGGGAAATGGTACGATTGAAATATCCTACCCAGCGGAGGCGGAACGATAAACCGAGAATGGAACACGAGAATTCTATTCGAAACAGACTCGAAAGAGAAGACATTGAGGAGCCGGATAAACGCAGCGACTTCAACGATTATCTGGAATTCCTGATAGAAACATATCTCAATATTGCCAGTCAACAAAATCTAGAAACTCGATATCCTCAAGGTATACATCATGACCGCATGGTAGAACTCAAACGGCTCGATTCCCCTATGATGTATCTTACCGCCGATCGACCGCTACCTGTTGTACCGAATAGCTTCGAACGGATGGAGGAATATTGTAAGCTGGAGAAAGATCACTCGCGTTTCCCCTACAAGACGTACGTTTTTGGGTATTATTGCGATGAATGCCCAAGACCCAACCAACAAACGGAAAGACATAAACATCCGCGGAGACGTTGCTTTAAACACGGTTTTACTCGCTATACTTACGGGAGTTTCGAGCGAAACTTGTTCAATGTATCACCTACGCTCGTTCGACTCAAACGATCCTTAAATAAACCAATGATCAGAGTTTCGGAATACTCGATCAGAGCTCCTCATTCCCTAGTGAGGCCTCAGACTCTTGATCCTATTAGTATGACGGATCCTCCCGAGCTGTACTCACTGCTCAAAGATCTAGTGTTACCTGAACGATTAGTCGGTGGCACCCCAGTTGTGGGTTTCTTAGATATTAGCCCATCCTACCTAGCCGGATTGGGACGCGGACATTTAATATCGCCGTTTAACCCTTACCATCGTCCCGGCTTGACACGATATAACCTGTCACCAGAGTGGCAGAGAACGTTGTACCAAACCAGTTAAACGCTATTCTACAAAGATCAGAAAGGAAACCTACGTTTGTTCAGATAAACGTAAGTTGTAACAGCAAGTCCAAGCGATAAACGAATTGTCTTTATCTCAGTTCGATTGTGAAATCCAGAATCTCTAAGAAGATATCGCACTTAGACAACCCCATTCTCTGCGAGAGTTTTTGGATGAACGTATCCAGCTACGAGCGGAGGAAAATCAGCTCGAGGAGAAGCATATCGAAACGGCGGATACCCCGACCATAATCCTACACCTTCTGATGCAATCATATTGCACCCTTCACCCAGGATTTATAGCCCTCCTAGTAAAGTGGCTCCCCCCAAAGAGAAAAGGACTCTTGCTAGCCTCAAAAAACTGCGTAAACGCCGTCTGCGTAAGAAAGACTAACTGTTTAGAGTATTTTTATATTTTAGAAACTGTGATTTGTTATATTTTATAGACTTAAATCCCATTTTCTGGGAGCGGTGTAAAAGCTTTTGCGTCATTAACCGGTTATTTTCCCTTAAAGTACTCTGTAGTTGGTTTGCCAGGCATAAAAGGGTCGTGTCCTTGCTGTACTGGTGTTTTAGAGGACATAAAAGTCATTTCTTATGTATTTGTACTGTATTTGTACTTTAGAGGACATAATCCGAAATCTCGTGACGCGATAAGCTAGATACTCTTGAAAACAGTGTCGCTACCATGACGACGGCTAACAGCTGATATTGCCACGTCGACGTTTCTTTGTTTCTTTGTTCTCTCGTTGTTCGGTTGACCAATCAGAGCGTTTGTTGTCTCTGTGTTGGAGGTGTATACAGAGGCTCAGTAGTTCAGTGTTATGTTTTTGCCCAGAGCCTAAGAACCGGCTTTTGGCACCTCCGTGTTTTCAGTTTTTAGTCTTACACTAGTAGGCTTAATTATAAGGACATATATCCGTTATCATAACATAACATAACATACCATACCTAATCAAACTAGCCCACGCTGTGCATACTTTATACTTGACATTACTGCTATTGACTGTCGGTTCTTCATAATATTGGTTGATGAATTATTATATTTGGAATAACGAGAAATAACCCCGAAAACCCAATATTCTTGATATACCGAAGGTAAGAGAGAAAGGTTACATATAACGATTGTGACTTATGTTAAAGTGGTTTGAAGTGAATCTAATGTTATTTGATAGACCCTACATGATTCGGTCCGTGTTCCTTTTATATGTGACTAAAATCAGTGAAGATCGGCAGATCAGTGTGCAGTATTGTGCAGCATTGTGTATGAGTGAGACTGATAACGAAGCATTTCCTAAAGAATGCGCCATATATGTGAATTGTAACTAAGCCATATCGTTGTGAGTAGTTTAAGTCATAACTCTGTTTATATAGATAGAGCGCCACGTCCTAAAGGAACTGTTAATATTCCCCGAAGGTGGATAATATTGTCAGAGATTATATAATACTGTCAGTCGAATAATACATTAGGCTTACATAGCAATAAGATTAAGCCGTCGAACCCAATCTCCCGGGTATATCCAGCGGGTGAATGATCGCGCACCGATTGGTTTCGACTAGTGTAGTGAATCAAATACTTGTCAGAGGCTAAAAGTGATTTATTATCTAGAAGACATCCTAATTTGGCGGGTTAAACTGCCAAAGGTCTGAAAGCGCGAACAATATATCTGTATAATAAAATGTTAAATATTAAAATTTGAATATTAAATAAAATAATTTAAAAATAATTATTAATTAAGAATATATTTTATACAGTATAGATCAGTAGAGTAAATAGTTTTTGTATCGTTATAGTAGAAAAGAGTAGTATTCGTCAGTTTCGGATATACTACACGTATTAATACTGAGAAAATATGTGCTTTGTTTGTCCCATAATTTCCCTGAAAGACATACAGACTTAGTCAGACTGTCAGATAGTCTCGTTTTTTACAGGGGTCTGACATTCTGACAGTGACTTGGGCAGTACCTATGGACATCGCCTTAACCTCTAGTTCTACCATACATTCAGACTTGCAGATTCTGGATACATGGATTATCGCACCTTTAACCCTATTAGTACCGGGCTATAAAATGTTGTACAAATACCGGGGGGGGGGGGGGGGGGGGGGGTCATATTGACCCCCCTCTAAAATCTACAAATATTTACGAAAACGTTTGATTTTTTGTTTGTACGTAGGTATCACTAGTCTGGATCCGACCGAAAAAAAAATTTTCGAAAAAATGTACTGGGGTGGTTATATTGCAGCACCAAAATTACAAGTAGTGCACAATTTTCACAAAATTTGAAAGTTACATTTTCGGCTAATTATCTTTCTATACAGGTTTTCTGGGGTGCAAAATACATTGGAAAATATTTAAAAATGATATGATTACTATAATTGGCTGTTTAGTCCTCTCTGCGTAGGAAAAAAATGAAAAAACAAGTAACCAGCACTTTTCAGTTAGAACACAACATTTTTAATTCACTTATACGATGCTATAAATTCACATTTTCAGGTTTTCGAGGGCGCTGATTCTAATGGAATACATTTCTAATATGCCAGATCATTGCTACTTGTATTTTTCGGCGTAATTTGGCAAATTTTGGTGCTAGCACCAAATTTTGTACCCATCACCAAAAAGTACAAGTTTGCGATGTCCAGTGCTGTTTTTATTGATTCCATCGGATTCAGGACCCTCATAAACCCGTATAACGCAAGAAACAAGGTGATACTATCTACTTATCAATTTGCATATTTTCCAAAATTTGGTGCTGGTGCAACAATTTTCACCCACCGGCGAAAAATACAAGTTTGAGAACTCTTATGAAATTTTTACTGATTCCATTGAATTCAGAACCATCACAACCCCGTATAACGCAAGAAACAAGGTGACACAATCAATTGATATATTTGATGGTTTTCAAAATTTGGTGCTAGCACCACATTTTGCACCCACATCCGAAAAATACAAGTTTGAGATGTCTAGTTCGATAATTATATTTTCTATTGAATTAGGAACAGCCATAAACCTCTAAAACGCAAGAAATAAATTGTCACAAGCAATTTTATCTATTGAATGGATTTTCAAAATTTCGTGCTAACACCAAAATTTGCACACAGCACCGAAAAATACAAGTTTGATACGCTTGGTGCAACTCGTATATATTTCATCGAATCCAGAACCCCAAAAAACCCCAATTGCGTAAAAAACAAGTTTCAAATAATCAATTTACAAAATTGACTTATTTCAAAATTTGGTGCTGGCACCAAAATTTGGTACCCACCGAAAAAAACAAGTTTGAAATTTCTAAATCAATTTATATGAATTCCATCCAATTTCTAACACCAAAAATCCGGTGTAAATCAAAAATATAGATGTTACAATTCATATTTAATGAAATGTAATTTTCAAAAAAAGTCTCAAAAAAAGTGCCAAAAGTAGGGTTAAAAAATGGTGCTATAACTCGAAAAGTACCCAATATTTTTGAAAACGGTTTTCACTACTAGGAAGACAATAGATTTTTAGGAAAAGTCATAAAATATCAGATTCCCAACTGCGTTTGTTTCAGAATTATAATAAAAAAACCACGGGGAGGGTCATATTGACCCCCCCCCCCGGGTTTAATAGGGTTAAGGACAGACACAACATCACACAGTAATTAATAGATTTATTTCATAAACAATATAAATTGCACTGGACATAATATAGATCCATTTTCTTTGCAACAGATGATATTATTATATAAGCGACAGTTCTAAAGAACTGATAACTTTGTACTAATTTACTGCTAAATATGGTCCCCAGATAAAAATATTCGGATTATTAGTAGGCATTCTTATATAATTATCATTATACTCGTCAGTATTTGCCGGATAATACATAACATACAGTAACTACTCTAGGCATAACTAAACAAAACTAAGCTAAATGATCCAACCTTTGAAAAGTCTACAAATTTATCCTTCGTTTAGAAGGATAATTTCTCCTACGAATTGTAGACTGAATTATCAGACAATTTAGACGGCTAAAATGCTGATGGTGTTCGGACACTTCCCCCCCGGACACTTCCCCCCGCTCAAGTAGGACACTTCCCCCCCGGACACTTCCCCCCCAGACACTTCCCCCCCGCGGACACTTCCCCCCCGACTGTTCTTAACTTCGCACATTCGTATTTTTCATTTTGTAAGGTAAACAGACCGCTTGTATCCAGATAAGTTGTATCCAATTTTCCTTTCGTAGCTCAGAAAGTAATCTTTTGCATCCCGAATTGACATTTTATATCTAAGTTTTATTTATGGGTTTTATCAATGCAATTACATTGTATTGTTTGCTAATCTTTAAACAATTAATTATATTAGATGACCTATAAATTCCATCCCCGGAATGATATACTGTTTTTATTAACTATAGAATTATAATAATTAATTGTTTTAATTATAGGTATTATTATGTAATAGTCTTCTTCAAATTGTAGCAGATGGGGATGAATATTATTGTTGCAATCAAAATTATACCTCTCCAGGGTAAAATCGACATGCGTCGACCTGTATTCTGTGTTCAGCATTACGACATATTGATATACATATTACTACTATACATACTATATAGATATTATACACTACATATTAAATTTCCTGGTTACTTGCAATATTTTTAATAGGATTTTGTTGAATTATATAATATTGTAGTAATTTATATATTAAATTGGTTAACATTCAATACAGCTCCTACTTTAGGCTTAGTCAATTTATTATCTGATGATACAAACATGAATTAATTATTTCAAAATGGTCTTAAGTCTTTTACCACGGGCACTCAGGGAAATGCCGGGGTCTGGGGGCGATAACCTCCAAGAAAAGAAGCGGGGGTTTGGGGGCGGCAGCCCCCAAGAAAAGAAGCGGGGGTTTGGGGGCGGCAGCTCCCAATTAAAAGAAATTAAAAGAATTAAAGGAATTAAAAGAAAAACAAACAAAATTTGACTATAAAAATGTTTCTTTTATAATTTTGAAAAAACTTGTCTAGATACAACTTGTCCTGTAACCATCTTTAACTTTTGTTTTTTGCTTTGATCCACCCAGATTAATTTTAACACTTTAACTGGGGGGGGAGTGTCCGGGGGGCAAGTGTCCGGGGGGGAAGTGTCCGGGGGGGAAGTGTCCTACTTGGGCGGGGGGGAAGTGTCCGGGGGGGACGTGTCCGGGGGGGAAGTGTCCTAGATCCATGCTGATAATTTCGAAGAAATTAGTAGCAAATTTCGAAGGATGTGACTTTGCTGAGATGGGTAACACTGATACTTGGATCGAAGTTACAGTCGGTAGTGACGATAGTTTGGATTGGTCTCCAAAGATTGGATTTCATTTAATTCAATGTTTACTTTCTACGTTACCGACGTGAATACACTCCAAAACCAAAGAGGCTTTATAGCTTTTCAATGTTTTCATTGGATGTCGCTGAATACATAATAAAATTCCTGGGACACCTAACGTTACGTTTCCACAGAAACGTTGCCGCGTATGCTACTCTGCTATATGAGTGGAGTTAAACCAGTAAAGAAAAGTCGCTTCCACTGCGACACGTTTGGTGAAAAGCGGACTCTGTCTTGGTGATTGTTTTAAAAAGTACCACAAATATTGAAATTAATATTGTATTGAAATTAATATTGTATTGATATTGTATTGAAATTAATATTGTATTGAAATTAATATTGTATTGATATTGTATTGAAATTAATATTGTATTGATTTTCACAATTCTAATAATTTTAATCATTAAAAATAATGATAATAGATAATAATATTATAATGAAATTTGTTGTCTTCTATAGCATAACTGTTAATTCATATAATGTGTGCTATGTCCTAACTATTATGCCAAGGGTTGTCAATATATAATAATTTATTTAATAATTGTTTCAGGTAAAGAAACTTATCGAGGAGTTTATTGGAAAACAAGTAAAGTTCAGGATCATGGGAGGTTGTGGTACCGGTAACAGGAGGCCTACAGAAGTAGCACCAGATCAGTGATATTCGTCTAGTTTTGGAGTTTCTCATGCACCGACAACAACTGTATACGGTACTGTCTTGAAAACTTTGCGGCCGACCCTTCAGACAGTATCGAATTGAACTATGTAATATCAAACTGCGAATCCTAAATAACTGACGGCTGTATAGTTCAGTCTGATTGTATCTGATAAAGACACGAATAAACTGAAAGTAAATAACCTACAGTCCGAAGGTAGCTGTAATCAGTCCAAACAGTCATAGCCAGACTTATAAAAGGCGTTTGTTCACGCCACACCTAAAGATTTGGGCATAACGGCACTTATTATTTTAGCCATATGTATTAGGCCCTATTGCCTATGATTGCCTTTCACTGTTATGCATACAGTAGCTTTTGTAGAGTAGATTTATTATTATTAGGTTCTACTGGTATTATTTATATTATTAGTATGTAATTAATTATTGGTAAATTATATCCATTTGTCGTACTTATTCAAGTATCAATCATTTTTATTTAAATCGCCCTCCAATGTCTAAGAAAGTAAATGAGATTTGTTGAATATATCAGCAGAAAACCCAAAAATTATACGCAATCTTTTTAGTACGGGCTCTGGCGGCGTTAAGCGCAATACCTTCGGTAAATAAACGGGACTATTATTTTTGGATGGAGGACCATGTTAGACGTCAAATGCACATTTTTCTTATAGAAAATATTTACTACTGTAGGCCTACAGTTACTAGGCAACTACTGTACTGTATGTTGTGTACCAGTGTAGGCGAGTCCTTACTTTACATTAATTGTTTTTTACTATATTATACAAAGTTCATGCGCTTATACATAAACTGAGTCACAGATCGTTTAAAATTCTTATAAAAATAATAGAAAGATGGAGCTGATATTCTGAGAGTCAGAATTTATACTTTCGCTTTCAATCATTTCTACTACAGTAGCTTATTATGTTGTGACAAAAACCGAAGAAAAGTTATAATATTCTTAGCAATTAGGAAAATAATATTTACTAAAATAAATAGTCATTACTTCAATATAATTGTAATAATTTATTTAACATCAACCAATTATTCTCGTTTTTTGTTTACCAGAGGGGATATACAGTAATTTGCCATAAAAGTAACGTATAGAACAGAAATGCCATGCAATCAATTAATATATTACAATTAAGTAAGTAGGTAGGTATATCAGTAAATCGAGAGTATTAAAGGAATAGTAATATCTTATATAGTTTTCTGTAAGGTAATAAATATATCAACATTGGAAGGCGTGTAGGATGGTAAAATACTATTAAATGTCCGTGTACAAATTCTTATAGAACTCTGTTTAGTCGAATCGGGGGTTCCACCATTAAGGTATAACGTATTCTTAAGGCTCGGAAAAAATTTATTACAAAATGCTTAAGAACATAGATATGGATATTTCTTTCCACTGTATATTCAAATTATGTAAGAATGCAAACACTCCTGGTTATAAGTTACTAAATTCTTCATTAGAATTTGATATTACAGACCCACTTAAGGTACTGTAAGACAGCGTATAAGTCACAAACCGATGTCCGCTACAAAATTTGTTACGTACAGGAGTATAGTAAATTCATATCTTTTATCACATCTTAGTTATAAGGTAGAAAACTGTTATATTCCGGACTATAGACGTATTGCTTTTACACGAATCAGGTTAAGCTCACATAGTTTAAGAAACGAGATCGCTGGAGTAGAACCCCGCGGGATATGCGAGTCTGTCAGTGCGACAACTCAGCTGTACAGGACGAACATCATGTTCTACTTCACTGTCCTACAGTATGTCTCCACATACACGAAGCATCCGGTATAGTGCAATCAGATATGCAGAGCCTTTTTGCCTTGTCGCCAGAACTTTGGTGGTTATTTAAATATTTAATTTTAGTAATTATCAATAAATATAATATATTACTACTAATACAGTACAATGTAAATGTATTGGCAATATTGCCAAATGAATCATGAAAGTTGTCCTAAACTAATCACTTTCTTCATCCTCATCGCTCGTTTCACTATCTTCGTCACTATCTTTGCCGCCTTCTTGTTCCTCGTCACAATTTATCAAAATATTGCTGATGTCATAAGGGAAATACTCATCCGACCACTGGATGGATCCATCAACGTTCCATCCATGATCTGTGAATCGATTTATCGCGATAATATTATTTAGTGATGCTTTCCAGAGGTCAACATAGTTGGCTCGTTTTATATGGAGACTAAGTACTCTTTTACAAGGGGGCAATGTTGACAAGTCATGGTATCTATGTTTCTTTAGGCAGTGCAAATTAAAAACACAGTCCAATGTTGTTCTTGTTTGGTTGAATACAGTGAGCACACATATTTCTCTAACACCAATTCCGTCTCTGCAGTTAATATTATCGAACTTCCAAGCTCGGCAAATATTCTTCTGAAGTTCGAACGCTTTTCAGCTATCTTCCAGCAGCGTTTTTTAGATTTTCCAAAGAATGATGAAACCTGATCGTTTCCTGTAAAAGCGTGTACTCCTAGTACGCAGTCTTTTAGTTCTGTTGGCATTTCGAAATCACTAATTCGCAATACCTTGCGGGATTTGTTCCTTCCATTATCTAAAATAACGTTTTGATCGTGAGGATGTCGAAAAAAATGTACTAACAGTAAAGTAATATCAATATCCCCAGAAGGAGAACGTATTAGTATTGGTGAATAGCCAAGTTTTAAAGCATCTTGAGTGTGTAGAATGATTTTAGTATCTGCCTCCTCCTGATTGCTTTGCAAGTACTCAACTTCGTTAACATAATGTTTATCAATCTTACTACATGAACAGTATTTTGAATATAATATAAATTTACATTGGAGGTCATCAATTATTCTCTCTTTGTTAGATACAATATGTTATTTGTTCTTGTATGATATCAATAAGTCTATTTTTATTGTCACTGTTGAGAAAAAAATCAGACAAATAATTTCTTGGCGTTATCGATTTCGGTGACTTAATGACTATGGTTGTCGAAGTGCCTCGTCTGTGCCTGTTTTTATGGAATTTCTATCATTGTAGGTGTCTGCAATTATGTCAATACGGTCTATTCCTTTTGGTATCTTTTTCAAAATTCCAAAAACACGATCTTCATAGGTTTTGCCAGGCGACACGAAGGATCTAATTTCTGCTATAAGATCGAGCATATAGCACTTCACATTACCATTCAAATTACTTTCATCGAATTGATTTTTGGTCATTTGGTTTGTCAAAATATGATAGAACATTATCCATGAGTTGACTCTTTGTCGTCATTCTTGGTGATCCGTCTGGATATGCGACTAACAGACGTACAGGACTAAGTGGATATTCCAGTGCTTTCTTAAAATCGATTAATTTTCCCGATGTGTGCCAGAAGAGCACCTAATATATTGCGATTTACTTGTACAACTTTAGTCTTCCCCGCTCCATTAACCTGAATATTTCTTCCCGTATCCTTGAACAATGTTACATTCATGCGTGTTATGGGGTCAAAAAACTTTACATTACAGTTATCCAATCTTTCAGTAGTAAATTTTGTACATTCTGCTATTCCATTTTTATTTACAGCCAATATTTCAATTGCCTTTTCCTCTTTTATTGGAATACCAGAACTCAAATTGTAAAGCTTGTCGGGTTTTAAACGAAGTTCAAAAGGATTCAGATACTCTGTTTTCATCACGTTTAACATTTGCTGGATGAGTTTTTCAGATTTAATAATACCAGAAGGACGGAGTAACTTGTATACTTCAGAGTGTCGCTTAATATTAGCCATTTCGCACAGAGCTTTGGTGTTATCTGCTTGTGCAGCTCGATTCAATGTCCATTTACGTACTGAGTACTGCATCTTCATTTGTGGCAAAGTACTTGATACCACCAGCTACTTTAGCACCTTTGTTTATGGTCTGCTCCCCTCGTTGATCTATGGAAGTGCGGCATAAGAATTTGTCCTGCGTACCTGGACAGATAAGCCCTTTTCTTGAAAAATTTGTCGGCAACCTGGGTGGGATATGTCTATAGTCTCTAAACTTCTGATGTAATATGAGCCAAATCGAAAATAGTTTTGTTTGTTTAGTGAAAACCCCCATGCTATAAGATACTTCCATGCATATAATTGCAAATGGTAGTTATTTGTTTGTACTGCGCAGTGAAGAGCTTGGATTGCAGTGTATATTTCAAGGTATCAAGTTGTCCAAAACATAGGAGTAATACCGCAGACACCTAATTTGCAGTCATTGGTAAATTTACTGTACTGCTGCAAAATGTATTTGTCGTGTTCCCATTTTTCTTTTGCGAGATCAGTACCTAAATTTTGCTTTGATTTTGATATCCTCCACTCAAATTCGGGTTGTTCCATTACAAATCGTTCAAACATAAGCCTTTCAAGGGACTCAGAAAAATGGCTATGGATGTACCAACACCGGTTGTAATGTGTTGAAGTTGAAATAATACTACTTATCGCCTCATCTGTACAAATCCCTGACTGATATATGATATCTATTATTATCATGACCATTCTACATTATTATCTTGGCAACATCCTATTGACTATTATTATTGTACTTCAGCCCCTATGACATCTCTAATGCATTGGATCACCGTAGCTGGGTTATACAAATAATCTAAGCAAAAAAAAAAGCATAAACCATGCACTCAATCAATCCGATCATGCTCAAGTATACTGCAGCATCCAGTTACCCATCCCCCAACCACAAAATGAAACTAAATGTAGAAGCACACACTCTCAACCAAGATACCAATGGGCGAAAACCCCAACCTCAAAACTAGATGAATATAATTCAATGATTGCAAACGAACTCAATATTCTTGAATGTGAATTTCCACAATCTCCGTCCTCATGGAGTTTTGACACAATGGAACATTATATGTTTGCTCTGACAAATATTCTGCAAGTAGCTGTATTAAAATCTATTAATCAAGTCAAAGTCCTCAGGAAAACCAAGAATATTCGGATACGCAACAATAAACTTCATTAGTATTCACGAACTACCTAAAGGCTTCACAACGCATGGTCACATACAGTGAACTGCACACTGCTTTTCGGGAATCCAAAAAGGCAACCAGTAACCTACGAAATTTTCTAACAAACAACAGATTACAGGACAAAGTTCGATTTTATTCTAACAAGAGAATTAAAGACCCCAAACAATTCTGGCACTTTTTCTCAACCAAAAAAAGTGAACCACCAACCACCTCCTCCATCACCACACAGGAATCTAGACGCAACTACTATAAGGACAGTTTGGGAACCCCAGCAAAATTGGACACCGAGACTAAAGAAAATATTAAGGATCAAGTAAACAAAAGGTGCTTAAATTCCCAAACACCAGTTATACCAGATACATGGATCCGGAAAGCCATATTGTCTCTATCTAAAGGAAAGGCACCTGACCGCGAATCCCTAACCATAGAACATCTCAATCAAACTGACAGCGACACCATATGTGAGCATATAATAAAAATTCTAGAATGCACCTTAAATATTGGCCGGCTGCCAACTCAATTTGGCAACACAGAAACCACTAGTATATGCATTCTTATCATTCCTGTGAGACTTGAATGCAAGTCTGCATCAATCACCTACATCGCCCTGGGTCTATAGCAATAGTGTTAACCGAAATTCCGTCCATCTTCAGGATTTTATATCTGGAAATGGATTGTTTTCGACTGGAACCCAGTTCAAGAAGCTAACTGGAAAGCTATGGACTCATAGTGGACTCATAGTTTGTTGCTCAGATTAGGCTGAATTTAATGAAGTGCTTATGGTGTACAGTACAGTATACTGCAAGTTATGTAGTACCGAGGTGGATCATTTCAAACACAGGACGTTATGTCGTGAAAAATAAATGGGGTTATCGCATGGCGTATGTTGGAATAGAGTTATGTTATCAGAGATTTAAATATAATTTAGAGAATGTCGTTTATAAGACTTTGAGAATGAGTTTTTAGAATTTTTTATCTTGATTTCAGAGGGAACCGAGTTCCAGATGGTTTGGCCCTGATAACGGATAGAGCATTGGGAGGAATCTAATCTAACTAAAGGGACGATGAAACCAAAAGAGGCAGCTAAGCGGGTAGAATATCCATGAGAGATTTTTTTAAATAATTTACCGATGGGGGAGGTTGGAAGAATAGTGTTATTATTTGCGTCGTACATAAATAAGTAAGGCGGTTTGATGTTTGTATAGGAGGTCAATGGGTAAAATAGATAACGATTTGTAAATAGGGTTGGATGATGAACGGCTGTGAGAAAATGTAATACAACGAATTATTTTATTAATTTTGGTACGTAGGGGTTTAAGCGTAGAAGAATGGGTTTTTCCCCAAATTAAGATACCATATCGTGGGGCGGGTGGTAAAAGGTCCTAAGTCTAAAAAAGTTGTTCTGAGAAAACACGTTTTTTGTTTACTATTTTAACAAAAATGCACATTTACACTGTTTTATATCTCTTTCTAACTTTAAAAGGGTGTTGAATCGTTTTCTGATACCAGAAATACAGATAAACTGCCTCCTTGTAGGGCTTTTTGACAAATTTGCAACATAGGACGTTTTACCAATTTATATTTTAATGCGACATAGGACATTATACATTATATATAACCAATATTTTTTATGTTTATAACATAGGACGTTTTACCAACTTAAATATTTATGCGACATAGGACATTTTACAAACTTTTTTCCATTAAGTTTCGCAAAGCCCCCCCACCCCCCCCCCCCCCCCCCCCCTCCGAATTATTAGGAGTAATATACAATTATACAAACAAATGTTTTGTTGTTGATTAATATATATTGTTATTTTTCAATAGTTGTATTGTTTATAACAGAATTATCTAAAGATAAACCAACATAAAGTTTAATCACTTTCAATTTCGTCATTTCCCGCAACTATGATATCATCATTCACGAATTGAGATTCCGACAGTGTTTCGTAATAAGCCCAGTTTGTTTTTGATATAAGACCTTGTTGGCAAATATCAAGTAAATCTTTTTTTTTCTTTAGACTAATCTTACGGGGACCAGTGAAAGCTAGAGACAGAGATGGGAGATTCTTACCTGCTGCATAAACTTCTTTACCTGTAGCTTTTCCTTTAAAATTTTGCTTTTTCCCCTTTCCTTTACTACGTAGATTGCATCTGTCTCCAACTTTAGTTTCAACTTTTGGTTTAATTTCAACAACTTTAAATGGTTCATCCTCACTAAAGCTGTATTTAAACTGAATGATGTTTGTATTTGTTTTCTGAAACCTCATCCATTTGACCTTAAGCCAGTTAACATACTGTTTTTTCTGTTTTATACAGCTCCGTTTATTGATCATTTTACAAATTTGGTCACCGACCTGTTTACCATTACATTCACCAATACGCCACATACATCCACATCCACATACATCCACCCCTTTCTTCAATGACCTGTTCACAACTCTGTCCACCAATACATCCACCCCTTTCTTCAATGACCTGTTCACCACTCCTTCCACCAATAAATCCACCCCTTTCTTCAACGACCTGTTCACCACTACATTCACCTATTCGTTCACACCTTCGTTCACCATTCACCTGTCCACCATTCCCTACACCAACCTCCACACTGATCTGTTTTTCAACTGTATCATTGACACTAATGTCACTTATTACACGACGGTTAACAATAAGAACCTTACATAGTTTCTTGAAATCGTAGATATCACTTTGTTTTAACCAAGTGATCTTATATGGATTATTTCGCCTCGCTCCTAGAATTATATTTGTCCAATCATTAGGAACTTCTACTACCTGATTAGATTTAGCATACTCTATTGCGGAGTGCATGCTGTCCCCTTCCATATAGCTATGTCCACTTTCAAGATACTTTAAATCAATTGTCTCTAATGATGTTTGTGTGACTGCGTACAAACACATAGCAGCAAGATTTTGGTTCCGATTTTGACCTGCACAAGTATCACTAAATGTCGCTAAATGTTTTACCACAGGTGGAAGACCCTTAATATAACACCATATACAACTAGCTAGTTCATTGGATCCACGTTCTCCAGTTGTTTCATCCCATAGAAAACAATGACCATCATGGTTTCGTTGGTTGTATATGGTGAAGTTGTACACCTGAAGTTTCCTCTTATAATAGAAGCTTGACACATTGCTACATGGAGCTTGCAATACACTCTGTAGATCAAAATTTACCGACCGAAATGATAAATTTTGTTTGGAAATCACCTTATCCTTTTCCTTTTCTGCTTGGCATTGATGATGCCGTTCTAAGTGGGGTTCCTTTACTTCTTTAACATAACGATCTCTTTCGTCACCCTTCAATATAAATTCCACTGCACATTTTGCACAATCATCCTTGCGAGGATTATGAAATCCAATATTGTACTCATTATTAAAAATATCTCTGTATACTCTTTCACAGCGAACCTTGACCCCATCTTTCATGCACTTTGATTTATAGTCGTCAATCATCCGTTTCTGAGTTAAATCTCCTTGGTAATATAGCCTGTTTGTACCTTTGCGAGCATAGTGTGATGGTAATGATGGAAAAGACTCGATGTGTTGTCGTATATAGCACCTATCACTATCTGATAATTTGTTTGGTGGGGCTTTTTTACCACGTCGATCCCCACTTTCTTCAAAGCTGTGGTCCAAAAATCGACTTTCACTCTCGCACGACTTCATCATACATGTTTTTAGTATCCTGTTGTTTGATGCCTTGTATCCCAATGTAGTAAGGAAGAATGGTTTACATACTTCTACCTCCAACCCACTCTGGATAAAGAATAAACGTTTATCTATTCTTTGGCGTCTCTTGCGCAGTTCAAGTGTCACTATTCCACTTTTTTTAGGAATTATCTTTGAATGAGAAACAACCCATGCATATTTTTCATTAATACTTCCGAGATCGTAGAATTCTTCGAAAATTACTTGCCTTTGTTCTGGTGAAAATTTGTCAACACACATAAGCCGTTTACAACAAAAATTATCCTTGAGCTCAACCACAGATTTTGGAGCCACTATATTCCCCTTACCTCTGTTTTTCCTATATGCCAAGCCTTTAAGTTTAGCTCTCTTATTATTTGTTCTTAGATATTTAACAGTATGCCTTCCGTATTTCGGCTTTAATCGTCTTCCACGGTCTGATTTACTTTTGGGGCTAGCATAGCTATGATCAACATTATTCACAATGTTTCCAACTTCTGACATTGTTGGTGAAATTCGAATATTTTCGTTTTCTATTAATATATTCAGGTATTCAATGTTATCCTTATCAACATCATCCATACTTTCTACATCTCCTATTTCATTGATCAAGTTATCAAATGAGTTATCCATGATATCTGGATCTTCAAAACTTTTCACCATGTTACCATCTTCCTCTATCATTGGTGGCGAAATATGTATTGCATTACTGTTATCAAAAACATTCATTATTTCCAGATCTCGTAAGTCATCGATGTTATCATTTGAATTATCGATATCCATGACTTCTAAATCTCCAAAATTGTCAAACTCGGGACAATCAGATTCATTCATTAATATTTGTAGAGCCTCTCTACTGTTATACCTCTTACCACTCATAGTCTAATATTGTGTGCTGTAGTAGTATCTGACTAACTCGAGGTTCTAATAAAACTCTATTATAGAGCTAACACCTAACATATTAAATGTATAAGGATAATTTAACCAATAAAGAGAAAACCACTATTACTATACCAATACATTTATAACAGTATTGTTTGCCCTCACACTATGTACTACTTACTACTACTGTATTACTGTACTAGGTCAAATGAGCTCAGTAGTTCTTCCAGGCTTTCATAAAAGTTATATAAAGAATTGATAGGTATTAATCTTGAATTAGTTCTGTCTAGAATACTAAACATTGCGACTTTTTGGTCTTTCTGGAATCACTAAATGCTATTCAGCAACAAATACTTACTATTAATAGTAATGGAACTCCTGTCTGGACTGACCTTTAACGTGACAAAACGTCCTATGTTTCACTTGTAATTCGTTATTTGTAATCGTTTTTTCGACTTAGGACAACTTACCACCTTAAGTATAAAGTTAGGACGTTTTACCATCCGTAGCCTTAACTTAGGACAACTGAAAATTTGCAAATAACTCCGTTAAACTGTTATTTTATCACTAATCCTTTGGTAGAAAGGAGGGAAATTCAATTTTATACCCGATTCACTCAAAACATGAATTTTGAGAAAATTTGACTTAGGACGTTTTACCACCCGCCCCACGATATAATAGATAGGGGTGGATAAGGGAAAAATATAGTTGGCGTAAGATATTTAATGGAAAAATGTATCTGAGTTTATAGAATAAACCACCGGTTTTGGAGATTTTTTTAATTATTGAATTAATATGTGACTTCCAGCAAAGTTTATTATCAACCGAAATACCTAAAAATTTTGTTGAGATTTTAAAATCGATAAGAGTATTATTTATTTGAATTTTAAGATCTGTGGGGTTAAAACGTTTGTTAGAAAGGATAGTGTTTTGGTTAGATTTAAGGAGAGTTTGTTATCAGACAGGCAATCAGAGAGGGTGTTGAATTCAGAGTTAACTAAGTCGCTTAGTAGAGGTAAGTTCGAACCAATGGCGTATATAGTAGTGTCATCGGCAAAGAGCGTAGTGAAAAGTCGTGTGAGCGGATTCAATTCCGCCTCACCAACCCCATAAAGTTGGGAGGTGGCGTTTTAAGCAATATTGGGGAATACGAGGTTAATCACAATTAACCTCGTATCACCCCCAATAACGGGGACAACATATAGCCCCAAAGAGCCACACAAAGGAGGTTAGAGGTCAAAGTAAAAAAAAGTTAAAGTCCTAAAGTTAAAGGCCTTGGAGAGGGAAAGTAACAGCAGCGGGGGGGGGGGGGGGGGGGGGGGGGGAGCACTCCCACAGAGGTGGGAGCCGAGAATTAGTATATCAACCAATGGGAGAGGAGAGCATCCGCTAGGTACAGAGGCCAAGGTAGTGTAGAAATAACCAATGTATATATTATATTGCATGCAGTAAAGTTATTCAGTTTACTCAGTCATCAGGTGCAGTACGGTGACATTTCGTACCGTCACCGCCACTACCGGTACAACATTACTTATATCATACTTACCTTCTCTGTCTTGCTACTATATTATATTTGCGTCAGTTAACAATATCAGAACAACAACAACTAACTATTATCTATTTCATAACAACGCGGTGACGCGTAACGAAATAAAACCGGTCGGGATCCACTGATCCCGTCACAAGTCGGGTAGCGTTTGGGAGGTCGTTAATGTAAAGGAGGAATAGGAGGGGGACAAGGTGGCGCCTTGAGGGACGCCGGTGTTTAGAGGAAGGTAGGAGGATGTATTATTTCCAATAGAAACGCATTGGGAGCGAACAGAAAGCTAGCTGGAAAATAATTGAAGAGGTAGGCCGCTGATACCATAGCAGGAGAGTTTTTGGAGAAGTATATCGTGGTTAATTGTGTCGAACGCTTTTTTTAGATCAATATATATTACATAATAATTTTTAATAATTTTTATTGTCGAGGTACTGGTGTAAATTTTCAATGACGGATAGCAGGGCATGAGAGGTGGTAGTCTTGGGGCGGAAACCATATTGGCAGGATGAAAGGATCGAGAATTTATGTATGTAGGAGAGAAGCTGCGAGTTAATTAATTGTTCAAAATTTTACTAAGAATTGACAAGAGAGAGATGGGACGGTAATTATTTCGATCGCAGTGTTCACCTGATTTAAAAACTGGGATAACTTTGGCTTTTTTTAAAGTGTCCGGGAAAATTTAAAGTGTCCGGGAAAAAACCGTGGGAAATAGATATATTAAAGAGATAACTTAGGATATCAGATAATTGCTTAGCAGCTAGAATAAGTAAGCGAGTTGGAAAAGGGTCATTGGTGGCAGTGTGTGGGTCTAGTTGTAGTATTTTATATTCAACTTCAATAGGACAGGTTTCGATTAACGAGAAAGAATTGCGAGGTGGATTTATGTGGCGAGTTGGTCTGCGTGGTGAAGAGGGAATTGTACTAGCTAGTGATTGGCCAATAGTGGAATAGTGTTGATTGAATAGATCTGCTATAGAAGTTGGGTCAGTAATTGTTTCAGTAGAAAGATCAGTTTTAACAGTGAGTTTAGTTGGGAGTTTGGAGGAGTTGTTTCTATTTAGCGCCGAATTTATTATAATCCACGTTTTTTAATGTTACCGCCATTTTCTTAGAACTGTCTGGAATTTTTTCTCAGCTGTGCGGAGAATAGAGGTTAATTTATTTCTGTAAACTGTAAAAGTCTTGTGGTTGCTGGAAGTGGGATTTTTAATATAGGTACGATAAAGTTTATTTTTTGTGAGAGTACAATTTATTTAGGTTTTCTGTCATCCATGGCTTAAGTGGGATGGAGCGAAGAGGGACTACATTGCGGGGAACGTGAGAAGAACATTATTAAGGTCATTGTAAAAGTTGTCGAATTTATCAGAAGCGTTTAAATTGTTAGTAAATGTATTGTTGCTCAGAGACTCGATGTCGGAAGTAAATGCAGTTTGATTGAAGTTGGAGTAGTCAAATTTAAATTTTTGTTTAGGGGCAACGAATATAGACGGGTATTTTTCAAGAATAACAAAAGTAGGTTGGTGGTCGGTGGTTCCAATTTCACATGAGATTGTTCCAGAAGTAGTGGAGTGGGATGTAATGTTAGTGAATATATGGTCGATCAGTGTCTCAGAGTGAATGGTGCGGTTGGATAATTCAGAATGAAAAATTCGAGTGGGTTTGTTCATCAGTTGTACGAATCCGTAGGAAGACATTAGGTCGACATAGGAAGAGGAATCAGTGTTCGGTTTAAGTAAGTTAATATTCATGTCGCCGGTTATAAATAATGTCAAGGTTATTTTTTGTAAATTTAGAAAGTGTAGAGTCAAGTAAGGATAGAAAGTCAGCGTGAATAATGGTGTCAGGGCGATATATTGTACCAATTATAAGAGGTTTGGAATTACGGGGACGTTTAATTTTAACCCAAGTGCTCTCGAGCCCAGCCATCTGAATATCTGGATAATCGCTGATTTCAAGATCATTTGATACAAAAATAGCAGTACCACCTCGGTTTAATTTTTTTCCATACGAACGATTGGTTAAAATTGGGTCTTGGTATCCAGCAATTTTGATGAGTTCAAGCAGAGAGTGGTCGGCGGTAAGGAAAGTTTCAGAAAAAGTTAGTACATCAAATTTTAATTTCAGAGATAAAAGAAAATCTAATAATGCAGAATGATTTTTAGGAAAAGAGCGGCAGTTTAGGTGAAGAATTTTTATAGACGAGCCCTTTTTTAATGACGAAAATTCTTTATTAATCTGCTGCTCAGTGCAATTTCCTTTGTCATGGTTTATATTATTTAAATTGAATGAGGATCGAGGGGACAAAAAGTTTGGTTGAGAATGTCAGACTCCAGGTAGGTAGAACTGGCTGAACAAAAAATATCAAAATCGGATGACGGAACTGAAAAAAATGGAAATATTTCAAGAGAACAAAAATTACAAAATAAATTAGTGGGTCTGGACACAACTTCCTGCAGGGTGAGATACGTTCCACATTGGTAGTGATAGTAGTTGCAGCATATTGCACACCGGACAGATTGGTTTGAATAAACAAAAGGGGAGAAACAAAACGCACAAGAGAAATGGGATTCTGGCATAAAAAATAAATACTGGTTAAATTTAAGTAAACAGAAAGCACCAACTTTTTAAGCTAGCTCCACTGAAAGGCCAACCAACCACCAAGGATAAGGCTCAATCACCAGCTGATCGCCTCAATGCAATGGTTGGAAGGCCCACTTTGAAAATCTCCTCATTAATGACAGGATATTGCCTGATAACTTTATAGAAGTAAAAGTGTCTGAGTTTGTACTCCCAGATATTCCCATTGGCGATATCTACTTTGCAGAAGTGAAGGCTGCTGCAAAGAGCTTTAAGACCAATCGTACCAGTGGAGTAGATGGTGTTCCCCCTGAGGTTCTTAAAATACCTGAGTGTTTAAAGCTCATCTATCCCATCATAGTATACATGTACCGTACAACAAGAGTCCCACAAGAAATGAAAACAAATAAGTTGGTGCCAGTTCCCAAGAAGGGCAACCTAACACTCTATGGTTCTTTTCGGGGAATCTCATTGATCTCGATTGCTGCAAAGCTATACAATAGAATTCTATTAAATCGCATCAGGGATCCCATTGAGAGACTGCTCCGTGGAAATCATAATGGGTTCTGTAAAGGTCGTGGGACCATGGAGCCCATTTTGGCACTTAGAAGGATAATTGAAGAGTTATCAAAAAAGAAAGACAGGCATCTAACTGTTATCTTTGTTGACTTTTTCAAGGCCTTTGATTCAGTCTCTCGCTCACGTACGTTCAGCATACTTTCATTATATGGGATTCCTGATGAAATTATTGCAGAAATTAGATCAGTATACGATGGTTCGACAACATTTGTGTCTACTGTTGATGGTGACACAGTACCATTTGAAGTGTTATGGGGCGTCCTCCAGGAAGACACACTTGCATCATTTTTGTTCATAATTGTGGTTGACTATGTTTTACGCATGTCCTTAGATTATCATAATGATACTACTACTAGGATCGGCATGCTGCATTGGAGCTGCATTTTTAAGAATGCTGTGTCGGCTTGTCGACAAAATTACGCCGCCACAACTCCCTATCACCAATGGAATTTGCTAGATCATCCGCATCTTCAAGGCCAGTGTCCTTTAAGATGCGTCTCAAGAAAGTCATGGGCTGTCCACCATGCTTATTCACTCCATGAGGCTGCCAAAGTACAAGATCATGCACTGGCTGGTCCTCACGGCGAAAGCAATGTCCTGCAAAGCGGAGGCGATTTTGTTCTAGTGTCAGTTCTAATGAGACACCTCCAATGTTATATAGTGTCTGGTTGGACATGTGTGCATTGTACTTGACACAATGAACCCGGCGTAGAATTCTTGTGAATGTGCCATCCAGAGATTTGGTGTCCTCAGCAGTTAGAGCCCAGCATGGGCTCCCATAGAGGAGTACTGGAACTACTGCTGCTCTAAATAATCGGACCTTAAGTTTCCGATTGATTCTCGGTGACTTCCAAATCCTGGAAAGCCTATTCAAGGCTGTCCATGCCTTTCCCTTGCGTATTCTGACTTCCGGATCCATGATCCCAGGTAACAGAAGTCGTCCACATGCTCAAGCATACTACTAGGATCGGCATACCATCCTTTGATGTTATGCTCATCCGATCAGAGACTTGCTGAGGACTTTCAAAGTTAACAGCTACAGCAAGAAATCAATATTAGAAAACATTTGTAATGGATCACGTTATTTACGTCATACAGCCATACTATTTTCACATGTTCATTGTTTATAATGGTTATACGTGTCTCTTGTATATGTTCTTATTGTTAGCTCTATATTCTATTTTGTATATTTAATGTCAATTAAACAATTCCAATTCCACTATCGGCTAAAGTGGCAAGCGAGAAGTACATACAGGGAATATATGACTTTGTAAACAATTAACTTCATAATAAAACACGATACAATTATTCAATTATTCAAATACCATTACCGCTTGATCCTTATACCAATTAATGTATATTTAATTAATTATGGCACCACAACATCTTTCGTGCATAATGATTTAGATTAATTCCTTGTGTGAAGGAATATGTCTCTTGTCTCTTATCTTTATTTCATCTCTTGTAATTCTCCTTTGTGTTTATGATGTATCTTACTTGACATATATTCTATAACCTTAGCCTATAACCATTATAACTACTTAAACACTATAACCACAATAGCCACTCACCTTGGGATATAATTTTGGCACCTCCCCTCATTTCACAGATACCAAACGTGATTTGAAAACATTGTGTATACTGTAGCTAGGTAGGCAAAGTAAACATTCAAATATAGCCGACAATTATTACTGCTGCTACCTTATTGAATATAATATAGAGTGAAACGCCCCTTAATACTGAGTTTATTATTTATTGCCAATTCAGTTTTGTATTAAAATAAACCATAAACCTCCAAAATGCGAGAAATAAGTTGTCACAAGTAATTGAACTATTGAAAGGATTTTCAAAATTTCGTGCTGGCACCAAATTTTGCAGACAGCACCGAACAATACCATTTAGATACGCCTGGTGCAACTCGTATACTGTATATTCTATCGAAACCAGAAACCCAAAAAAACCCTATTGCGTAAAAACAAAATTGCAACAAAAAAAGCAAAATTGGTAACAGTTGGCGAATTAGCGTGTTTCAGTACTATAGTCAGTGAAGTGAGTGTGAGAGATTAATTATACATTCCTAAAGAATATAAAGATTGTGATGTTCCATAACCCTCCGTTGTAATTAGTATAATTCTGTCTGATATTTAAAGCGCACCATCTAAAGGAGCTGTTGGTATTTCCCTGAAAATAAACATAGTTTTTGTAGATTATATAGTAGAGATCAATCGAATAATACAAAGTAGCCTACCCCTCACTCTGGCCATAGACTTCAGTCTCCCAAACACATTGGGTTATACGCCGCGCTAGACTGGCTTCTGCTGTGTTCATATTTTGTCCGGGCTGTCAGACATTATAAGACACGTAAATTAACACGTTCGTGGGGCCTTCGCGCAGCACGAGGCCCAGTTATGAGATACAAATTAAAATTGTGCGACTGTATCACAAAATCAGGTTATGAAAGATTAACCAACACCACCAATTAATCAAAGAAAGGGGGACAGTACGTGTTCACCCCTTTTAATCTGCACCCCCCCCCCCCCCCCCCCTTCCCACCCACCATTACATAACCGCGACATCTACCACCCACGGAAGGGTAGCACGAACTTATTTCCAAACGCACGTTCAATATGCAAAGCCAGGTGGTTTATAGGAATATAATCAATGCAGTACTCGTCTTCATTATAAGCCTCTTTGCGTTCGACCTGTTTTGTATTAAAATATATGTATTAAACGCAGGCTGACGCTCTTTATAATAATAATACCTAGGGATGCCAGCTTCCAGACTTTCAATCTTTACTGCCGCGCAAACCCCGCAGAGGAAGTTTTGGTTTGAGAGATCAAGCCCATCGGCAATTGGTGTTTCAATTTCGGTCCAGGAACTCTGACAATGGGAGCATTCAATCTTAGCTGTGGTCCATTCCCGTGGTTTCGGCTTCCTTTTCTTCGTCCCAATGACAGATTCTTCTGAAGACGTTCGATTCGCTTTCAGTTTATTGTTGGCGTTTGTGTTTTGAAGTTGTATTCGAGTGGACAGTCGCGCCGGTTTCGAGGTAACCATACCGACCTGTGATAAGCGTTGGTTTTGTTGAGTGTCGGTATTCATCTTCTCTCACCTCTTCAATGTCAGATGTTGCAAATACTGATAACACGAATAACGGTATATATTTCAATACTTGTCAATAGTAATATATATAATTTAGATAACTATTTTATATATGTACTGTTGAGCAAACTCTACATAAATTTCAACCTGTGTATCGCCGGTAGGGCTGTTGCTGTGCAAGTGCTAGTTGCCACCGGTCAGCCGGTACCGGTAGTAGGGTGGTACCATGGCCTACTACACACAGGCCATGACAAGGATTTTGCTGTGAAATTACTACTACTACTAGGATCGGCATGCTGCATTGCAGCTGCATTTTTAAGAATGCTGTGCCGGCTTGTCAACAAAATTGCACCGCCACAACTCCCTATCACCCATGACATTTGCTAGATCATCCGCATCTTTAAGGCCAGTGTCCTTTAAGATGCGTCTCAAGAAAGTCATGGGCTGTCCACCATGCTTATTCACTCCATGAGGCTGCCAAAGTACAAGATTATGCACTGGCTGGTCCTCACGGCGAAAGCAATGTCCTGCAAAGCGGAGGCGATTTTGTTCTAGTGTCAAGCTTGGGGGAACCAATGAGACACCTCCAATGTTATATAGTGTCTGGTTGGAGATGTGTGCATTGTACTTGACACAATGAACCCGGCGTAGCATTCTTGTGAATGTGCCATCCAGAGATTTGGTGTCCTCAGCAGTTAGAGCCCAGCATGGACTCCCGTAGAGGAGTACTGGAACTACTGCTGCTCTAAATAATCGGACCTTAAGTTTCCGATTAATTCTCGGTGACTTCCAAATCCTGGAAAGCCTATTCAAGGCTGCCCATGCCTTTCCCTTACGTATTCGAAGGTCCTCACCTGACTTCCGGATCCATGATCCGGCTGTGAAATTAGCGTAGGCTGACTGATGAATTATCAAATATTATATTTTCCATGAATGCAGGGTCCATATTTAAAAGAAGATGACTAGATTTTCGTAAAGAATTTAATTGAAACAGTATTTAATAATAAATAAATTAATTATCGCTCGAGTTCCTGCAGCTTTTATTCATGGCAGGAATGTTTGAACGCTAATAAGTCGGTCAATCAAGGATGAAATGGAACCAAACTTGGTACACTTGTAGTCTTAAAAAAGTTTAGAAATTCTACACACAGACAGACTTCTACAGTTCCCCGGTCTGCCGCTAGGGGGCGAATTAACAGAAACGTAAAAATAGCTGTAATTATAGAACCAACGATCAGATTCATCTGAAATTTAGTAGTAGTTACCTAAGAGCATTGCTTAATTAGAAATTCTACAGAGACTTTTACAGTTCCTGTCTGCCGCTAGTGGGGAATTGTTAGAGCTCCAGTTCAACGTGCTTAGCACGGTTTAATAAACAATCAATTAATTATTTTATTCAATACAGTAATTATAACAGTAAAATGCAATGTATTCTATTTTTTAGTGAAATCAAGAGATAGGAGGGGGGTGGGACTGGACGCAAATCCCATCTTGGCGAATTAATATCCCGCCTCAATATTAATTTCTAAATTTTGGGAAAGGAGCAGGTTACAGTGGCACGTTATTTTAACCAAAACAATAAAGTAAACACAATAGAACAGGTTACAGTTTTATTTTTGAGAGTAATCAGCTGTTGTTATTTGCGTCCAATTTCCCCTGGAGAGGGATGAATTTTTATTGCGTCCAGTCCCCCCCCCCCCCCCCCCCCCCCTATCTTGAAATCAAATACCAAAAATATATTTATTATATGAACAATCTATTTGGAAATTGTAAGTTCGGCCTATCTCTTTACCATAAGCTCAGTATCTTTATCTGGTGTGTTTTTATTATTTTACCAATTATTTAATATGTTTGATAGAATTGAACAACACCGCCCAACACAACCAACTCTCTATCCGCCTCGAGCATCGAGAATACGAGAAACTCGATCGAAATACCTGCTTATCCCAGTAGTATCCGTCCGTAGTCAAGTCACCGGACCGCTGCGGTTTACTCCCGTAGAACAGTAGAATTCCCGCAGCTTCCGACCCAATTCGACAACGAATTCGCTTCACACTTTCGCGTCACAGAGAACGTAATCCAGTGCGATAACGTCTGCCCAACGTTCAACCATTTCCCCCAGGCGATCCCAGGATCCGGGCCGCCGCTAAACCCAGATCGCAATCCTCGTCGATTCGTCCAGTCGTCGACGTAAGTCAGTAAGTGGGACTCTTCCCACCGCACTCCAAGGTGGGTGACCGGAGTGAGGCATGATGAACTTGGCAGTGGCCCGCATTACGATCTGACCGACCGCCGTATTCCCAGTGTCTGAGTGTAGTAAATACCCAAATAGAATCGTACTGACAAACAAGCAATTCCGTAGTATTCCCCCGTTAATCACCTCTTGAAGCAACTCGGCTGCTCGGGTCCAGATACATCGGACTGTCGGGAGCGTTCAGACATCAGACAGTAATGGAGCGGCATTTGCGAATATTTCCAATGGTTTTATAATAAATAAGGGGATTCAACAGTTCAATGCTAAAACAAATGGATTATTCCTAACCCCACCCCAATACAGCAATATACCTAACAGTATATAGCTTAGGTACCACAGTCTGACTAGCTTTAAATATTAGAGTATGAAAATTATTATAGGACCCTCATGGAAACGAGGTATATACCTCATGAGGCTATCCTTACACCAGAACCTTTTATTTAAGTAAATAAACATTTTATAAGTTGACTATCTACATAAATCAGTATTGGTGCTCCTAAATATCTAGTGTTATTACTTGTACTGTAGGCCTAATATCGTAACGTAATCTTTATAAATGTATTATTGTGAATTTTAAAAGGTTTAATTATGTGTAAAAAACAATCAATCAATCAAACCATAATCAGCACAGTCAGCCTACGCATGGGTGGTACCTACGGTGCGCACTACAACGGCAGTACAGCAATACGGTGTACCGTGCCAATGACTGAATGATTAGCGGTAACTACTGAACTATCTAAACTATTATATTATTATTACCGGTACTAGGCTAATTAGGCCTAAACTATAATCACCGCAAGGGTTTCCGGGGCCATGTTTAGATTACATGATATGGCATGTCTGCAGTGTATGGTACCGGCTGACCTGTATTGCAGTATTGACTGATTGCAGAATTCTCGATTCAGGAATTGAGTACAGCCTGACAGTACCGGTACAAATGGTACATGCAGATTGGCAGACAGCCCCTATGTTTTGCAAAATTTGTCAGAAAACCAGCTGATTTATCCTACAGTAATAATAATTTAACGCATGTTAATTTTGGATAAATAAATATATTATAACTACAATAACAGTTACACTGATGCTGCACGAAGGCCCCACGCAAATTCTACTTGGAAAATTTTCAAACTTTTGCCAAACAACATGTGTACCAAGTTTGGATAGATTTCATCAAGGATTGGCCGAGTTATTAACGTTTAAAATAAAATACTGAAAAAAAACGCGACAGAACGACAGGGTTGATTAATGGTACCACTACGCTAAGGCTCTCTCACTTCGTGGCTCGCCCCACAGTGTTAAACTGTTGCATTAGCATTGTGCTTGCATTTCCTTTAGGAAATGCATTTCTAGTATAAACGGAGTTTTAGAGAATAAAATAAGATATTATCATTATTATTTGTTCCAACGGCCCCTCTAAGGACTGAT